>KK117879.1:287863-304950 GCA_000611955.2 Stegodyphus mimosarum | reverse complement strand
ATAAACTGTAGGGACTATTCATGATTCGGGAAGAAGAAACATGAAAAATCAACTACTCTCTTGTCGGGATTCAAACTACGAATCTCTGAGTTACTAAACAATTATCATTATAAGCGCACGGGCAAGAGAATAAAATAAACCCTTACCTTATTTATCATTTTAAGAGTGAAATGGGAAAGATAGGAGATCCAGTTGACTTTAGTTCTGGCTTTAGTGTAGAAATTATTAATTTTTTATTCAAGAGACATGAAAAATTTACTGGGTTCTCGATGGGTTCGAAATCAGCAACTTTTCAGTTGTTAGCTGGATGAGTTAACGACTTAATATATAACGTATTTTCTTCCTCCTTTCTGTATGCTTTCGTGAGGTAACGGTAGCACACTTGGCGCGTATTCGAGAGGTCCAAGGCTCGAGTCTCGACGAGGGCACTGCACATTATTCACATTTCTTGCTTGAAAAAAAGCCTAATGGCTCTACAGTGTCGCCCGAAGTAAGACGTTGGTGGATGATGAATCTTCACCACCAGGATTTGGCGACTAGGTCTTCTAATATCCAATCTCGCGTTCTTCCTTTAAAAAGGGCAGTATGTAAAGTATTTTCTTCCTCTTTTCTCCATGCCTTCGTGGTGTAACGGTTAGCATATTCGGCGCATATTCGAGAGATCCATGTTCAAGTTCGGTGACAGCATTGCTTATTTTTCACGTCTCTTGTTTCAAAATATCCTAATGACTCTACAAACGCAATAAAAGTACTCATGCAGAAAGTTTTAATATCTTACACAATTATGATGGAAAATCAAAATGAAGAATTCTAAAGTGGTTATTTCACGAGGTTTCTCACATTCGACAAATCTGCTTTACTGTTTACTGCCCAATTATATGACGTAATGAATTCCAAATTGGGGAGACAAATTGCAAGGAAGCTGAATTTTTGCCGCAGTGTGAAGCCGTAGTTATGTCATCAGGCGAATTTAAACTAAAAAAATTAAATACTTTTTTTAATTCCTTTAAATTTAAAAGCCTGACGAGATTCAAAGAATAAATATGAATGTGTTTCATTTTAAGTTTAACTATTGAAAAAACTTAAAGTAATTGCAGTAAATTAATCATCATACCAGCAAGCCTCGGTATTTATGACGACTTTTCAGTGTTCCATAAGGATTTATTGAAAGTGTCCACTACGAATCAGTCTGTCTACTAGGTGGACGTTCGGATATTTTGATGGACTGCTAAATCTATGAAACGTTGAGATCAAATTGCTGTCAACTCACGATTTTCTTCTCGACATATAATTTAAAGCAATCCAAACTAAAGTTTCTCTTTCAATCTTGAAACTCCCCACGAAAAAACCAAACATGGCGTCGAGTTACTGTCAGACTCTGAAATTTTCTCTCCTCGGAGGCGAAGCACCAATCGAGCATCGATGGTCTAGCGCATGATAAACCCATATCATTTTGCCGAGTGCGGCTTCCAGACGACACGAGACTTTCGTAAACGGATAACTGTCTATATTTTCGTGACACATTCCCTAAAATGGGGACTTTCCGTGCTTTCGCGTTCTTCCTTTCCCTCCGCAAAGGGTGAGAGGGACAAATAGGATGAAACTTTAGATGGCTCTTTCTTCTCTTGGCACCCAAGATTTTTATTTTTTTACTGAGAAACCAACCATACTTCTTATAGAATCGCTGCAGATTTTCTAAAATTTCTTGCTTCCGGCCATTCGAGAGATCAGTGAATTTTCCCCCACCCTTCTGGAATAAGAAAGTATTTCTCGAAATAGTTCCAGATGAGACATTGAATTCTGTTTGATTCAACTATTTTTTCCAGCTTTAATGCTCTTGAAGATGAAATACATTTCGGAAAGGTAGTAAAAACAAATGCATGGGTAATGTTTAAAATGTATTAAGTTACTGACGATATAAATGTTTTTAAAGACGCCTTGCGACTTTTTCAGGCAGTTACATTATGCTGACTACCATGACTTTTACCATCTGCGTGACCTGATAACTGTTTTCCAACTATGGCATTTAAGCAAAATACAGCTAGGCCTTTCCTTATGATTAATGATACTTATCAAATACTCGATGTTTAAAACTGAGGAAGAGTAAGTTGAATATAATACCTTCAAAATATAGCGGAAGAAATATTATTTACGGGTATTAGACATTTTGTGTCCGATTTGCTCGGAAAGGAATTTTAATACCATATACAATATTTAATGTTTGATAAAAAATTTCTACTAGTTAAAACTGAGTACTTTTACATTTAAAAATAAGTGTATTATTTCAAATAGACAGTTTTCTAGTATCTGGAACTCATTTTCTGAACTAATAAATTGGCCGAATGCATCTTAATATCAATCAGTTCAGCTAACCAGTGCTGCGTTCTAATTATATGGCCTTTAACAAAAATTGATTTGACAAGAAACATTGGCTACCATAACTCAGTTTACTTTTTGGGTAACCTTTCTAATGTTAATTAAGGTAACGCACCGTTTTACTTATTTTCTAAGTGCGTCGACTACTCGAACAATTTCTATTAGTCAGTTTGGAGAACAGAAGCCTGATTTTAAGTTCGATAATATGCCCTTTACCGAACTTCATTTTGAATTTAAATCAATATCTGAACCCAAACCAAACAATCAGTTTGATTAACCTAGTTCCTACTTGAAATTTAAATTTGATAACATGCCCTTTAACAAAAATTCAGATTTTGAGCGAATCAATTATCCGAATATATTTTAATCTCTTTCAGTGAGAATAATAGAAGCTGCATTTTGATTTTGAACCTGATAACATACCCTTTAACGAAAATTTATTTTCCGAACAAATTAATCAACCGAACTTATTTTAATCTCAATCAGAGTGGATAACTGAGTCTTCCTGTTTATTTTAGCTCCAATAATTTGCCTTTTAATGAAAATCCATTTTCCTAGTAAATCGAGTATCCAAATCCATCTCAATTTCAGTCAGTTTGGATAACCGAAAGCCCATTTTGATTTTAACTCTGATGAAATGTCTATTCAAGACAGTTTCTTTTTCGAAGAAATTTACTATTCGAACCCATCGTAATCTAACAAAGTTTTAATAAATGAGATTCCATTATATTTTTAACTGTCACAATATGATATTAAAGAATAATTAACTAAATACGCTGTCCAAATTACTCTTAGTTCAAGTCATGGGCAACTTATTTCAAATCAAGTTCTATTTTAATTTTAATTCTGACACTATGCCCTATAACGAAAACGCAATGTTAGAGCTAATCGATTATCAGAAATTATCTTATAAGTTTATTTAACTAGGGCTCTATTTAAACTCTATGCCTTTTAACGGAAATTAATTGTGTCGAGGAATCGATTTTCTGAATTCATGATGGCTTTAGTCTATAATTTTCATCAATTTCTATAACAGAATCTCTTTTCTACTTTTAACGCTAACAGACTGCCCCGTAACTTTCATCAATACTGTAATTTCATAACCTCGCTCTAACCAGAGGAAAATGATGATTCCAAGATCCACAGAAAACGCTACGACGCATGCACACATCTCTTAGATAAGCTCGGCGATGAAGAATCTTGAAATCCAGACATATCAGTGGTAACACAAATACAAAACCGCTTAGTCTTCCATTAGGTTTTATCTGAAGGAAAGGCAAAAATTCAACTCGAAAGAGCTAGAGTTTACAAATTCACGGGAGTGCATTTTCCGGCCTCGTAAAAGTAGCGATATCATTTTTGTGGAGCTGAAAACTCTCGTAAACTCGCGACTGCTTGGGTTTACGACTCCTGAGTTTCTTGGAGGAGGGAAATCATAACACACTCGGGTCCGTTTTTTAGTGCGCGGATGTCGAGTGGACGAGGGTAATGGAAATTGGGATAAGATGGTTTAAATGCCCACAGCCGAGTTGGATGATGTTTCGTCACTTCAGCTGGATAAAAGGATGCCATCGTGTTAAATAACATTTATTTTCTAACCCGCATATACCGAAATGAAACAATGCAAGCCAATTTCATACAGGAAAAAAGCCAATAAATTGGGCCTTGAAAGGAACTAACGTTAAATCTATCAGATGCCAATGAGCTACAATTGAATATGAGTGCTGACAACTGGTTGTTTTACTTAGGCCAATTATCTTCAAACTCTGTTCGGAGGAACTTCGGAATTTCAAGGACTTTTTTCAGGGGTTTTTTCCAGCAAAAAACAAAATTCGAAATAATAATATTACATGGGCAACCCAATGAATCATCCAAAATATTAATTGGTCAGTAAATTTTTAATTTCAGTTGTTTATTTCCTTCTTCTACACAAAGCTCACGCAACAGTGATTTGTTTCCAATGGTTTTGTAATACTGATTTTTCTGCCGATATAAAACTGCCACTTCCAAAAAATTAGTTTTATGGCTTCTACAAAAAATAAAGAGTTTTCAAGGCTTCGCAATTTGGCAATGTCTGAAAGCCACTGGGCTGGGTCAATAATCGACCAAGATGAACAAATGAAAGTCGAGGACCACGGAACGAATGCTTTCAAAGAGTTAAAAGAATGTCTACCATTGTCTTTGTGTTAGAGTTGTTAGTATATCTAATTACCTCGGGTTTGATTTCCAAACAGGTGCCCTTTGATTTTTTACAGTTGTTGCTTGGGAAGAGGGGGACTTGTAGTCGGAAGACGTTGGATTACAGTCTAATGTACGCTATATAAAACTATACGAAAAATTCTTTAAAAAATAATGAAAAATTCTTAAAAGATATAAAACTCCATGAAAGATTTTTCTTTACAGATAAATAAATTCTCAAGCGATATTCTTTAAAGATATAAAAGATATCAAAACTCTTTAAAGATATTTATAAAGAAATAATGAAAAAGTCTTTAAAAAGTACTAAACTTATAATTATTGCAATCTGAGCGACATGTTCACATTCTAGTGTATCACTAGAAATTCTTTAACGCTAAACGTTTACGACAAGCATATTGTTTGAATAATGACTCTCGAAAAATTCAATAATTCAAAGTAACTTCTCTAAAGTTTCAAGATAAATAATTTAAGTGTTCAAAATATCTGTGCCAAACAGAAGAGAGAGGAAAGAAGGCGAATTTCAAAAGTGACGCCATAATTGACATACGTGGACGACATTTCCTCCTTACATTCTTTTGGAGCGTCTGAGTTGCATTCTTTAAATGACAGAAACAGAAATTAAAAAAGAGGCCCTTCCCACATTTGTTGCTGTGGTGTAATCATCAGCCATCCAGTTAGCAAATGAAAGGTCTCGGGTTTGATAACCGGCGAAGATCCGTTTGATTTTTCAAACTTCCTACTGCAAAATACCTAATGATTGCATAAGTTTAATTTTCACAGCTAAGCACTAAGGAATTATTAATCGAGTTACCTTCAGTTTGTTATAAGAAACTTAGGGAAAGCTTAGCGGAGCCAAGTACTAAGTAAGCATTACTAACCACTGGTGGTTGATTGGCGTTTCATAAATGTAAACCATGGTGAATAACATGGTTCAAGCGAAATAAAATAAGATTATTAAAAACACATATACGATAAGGCTGTAGTAGAAAATGCATAATCAAAAATATGTTCATCTGCAGGTATTAGGAAATAACGGACATTTTTAAGAAAACTGTAGAATTTTCTAGAGAGCATGGATTACAAAAAATCTCACATCAAGGAGTAAAACAGCTCCTTATTAATACATCATATACCGATCGTGAAGGTACGTGAAAATGCTTCTACAAACTGGTTGCTACAGTCTCTAATTGAACCATGAAAAAATAACTAATCTTTACTTGGTTTCAGATCAGAAAGTACAAAATCGCCCTAAGTTTAGAGACACAGGAACTTACAACATTGAAACAGTTTTATATGAACACCTTTAGCATGCCTCCTTGTTAGCAAAAAAAATGGCTACCATTGCTTTGAGTTCGGCTTAGAATCCAGAAGAACTCATGAATGTATGTAAATGTATATAATATGAAAGTACTTAAAATATTGTCAAAACAAGAATCCTCTAGTGAGGTGGTGATAAAGGAAGAAGAAGTAGGAGATTCTCATATCAATCCCCTACGAAGTTCTCCTTCAAAGCAAAGAAGAAGTTGAACAAAAGTCGAACCGTCATTGCAACATGACCAGAACCCCAACAGGCTCTTACTACAGACTCTTACTACTACCTCATAAACAGTTCATGAGGCTGTTACAGATCATCTCAATCAAGAGGAAAAGAAACAACAACAGCACCATTTCAACATTTAAATTAATAAACTACGCTCCTACTACTATTATTAAGAACAGCGGGACAGAATTATTTTGATCCTTTTCCCATCCTTATGATTGAAAAGATGAAATTTTAAAATACTGAAATTTAGAATTTATGTAATCCAATTATACATATACAATTTAACGTTCAAAAATGCATAAACAAACGCAAGTTTCCTGAAAATTAATTTTTTCCTCCGAAAGATATTTAAATTTATGTAACAAACAGAATAAGTTACAATTGGCAAAAGGTAGGCATTATTTTTAGCACCAAAGGCGCTATTAGTCTCGATCCTCACTCTTTTGTCCAAATCACTTTTCAAATGTGATGCCATTCGGCAGAGTGTGTTCTTTCAAATTTAATAAATAAACCTCAGCTTTTAAAAAATAAACCTTTTTGCCACTGCAAGATATAAAATATTTTTACCTTCCCACTCGTCGATTTGTTGCCATTTAGCAAACAGTAAGTTTTTTTCCTTTTAAATTTAACATGTCTGTTGCTGATTTACAAACTAAGTGGTTTAAAAGAAATAAACGCATAAACACAGGTTTTTTTTCCTCAATGTTATTAATTACCAGCTATAAGAGATGTAAAACTTCTAATTTAGGTAACATATATTGTACTCGCGCATTCTCCTGAAAATTGATTAATTAATGAAGAGATTTAAATTAAATAATGTCAGGGGCTACTCTCTGAACGGAAATGCACAGATTGAAACAAAACATAAATATTTTGAAATACAAAATATTTATAACAATTACAAAGGATATGAAATTGTAAAAAACTGTTGAAAATCTTTGGTCTTTTCCTAGTAGCAGGTGAAGAAATTTCAACAGAGCCAAAATCTGAATTATATCAAAATGATATTTAAAACTCGATACATTTTAAAAATTACAAAAAATGAATAATAAAGAAAAATTAAGATAATTAAAGTGCTCCAAACATACAACAAAAAAAAATATTGTGATCTTTTACTTTAATAACCTATTCCGACGTGACCACCCAAAAATTTGTGAAGAAGAATTCTTGAGTAAGAAATTGAAAAAAAAAACATTGGTTAATTGACAAATAATGTCTAAGCAATTCGAATAAATAGCGATAAAAAGAATTTCCGTTTGAACAAATCAAGAGTAAGGTGCTAAACAAATATTAATTAAACATACATATTAGCTAAAAAATTATTATTATTATTTTAATTTATATATGAAAAGGTAGCAAACAAATTTCTTTCGGGAAACATCAAGATCAATGAGCAAAACAAATATTAAAAACAATGTGTTAAACAAATATTAATTAAATTTTAAACAAAACAAATAGGAGAACTATTAAAAAATCTTTATAAATCAAAGAACACTGTTTTAAAACGAAAGTTGCATGCCTGTTATTATTATTTTAATTTATATATGAAAAGGTAGCAAACAAATTTCTTTCGGGAAACATCAAGATCAATGAGCAAAACAAATATTAAAAACAATGTGTTAAACAAATATTAATTAAATTTTAAACAAAACAAATAGGAGAACTATTAAAAAATCTTTATAAATCAAAGAACACTGTTTTAAAACGAAAGTTGCATGCCTGAAATGTAATACGTTTGCAGTTGGGAAAAGTAAACTGAATTAATCAATTCAAATAAATTAATCTGAAAAAGAAAATGAAAATAAAACCGGAATGAGGTAAAAACCCACGTCGCTGTAAAAAAAAAAAAACCATGCGGTTTAATCGAATGAGAACTGTCTCAAAGAAAGTTTCGTGTTAAGTTACAACTGTGAAGATGGAGAAAAGGAAAAACAAAAACAGTGCAGGAACTGAGTTGAGGTACAATAATTTTTAGTATGAAAAATTAAAAATTGAAAAGATATAAATTCATTAGATTTTTTTCTTTTTTTTTAGGTACGAGACATGAAAAATGTGCAACACCCTCACCGGGACTCGAAACTCGACCTCTCGAATGTATGCCGAGTGTGCTACCGTTACAGCCGAAAGTATGCTGGAAAGATGAAGAAAATACCTCATACATTCTCAATTTTAAATAGCGATTGGGGATTAGAAAACTCAATCGCCGAAAGCCGGTGGTGACGAATTATTGTCCATCGGGCGCCACTGTAGAGTCATTAGGGACTTTTTAAGCAGGAGACATGAAAAATGTTTAATGCTCTCGTCGGGACTCGAACCTGGATCTCTCGAATATATGCCGAATGTGCTACCGTTCGCCGAAAAGGCATTTTGAGTGCATAAAATGTATTACGTAAAAAGGAACGAATACTAATAATATGGGGATTAGATAAAGCTTTGAAAAGGAAAAAAAATAATTAATAGCAAAACGTCTTCACTTTTTTGGCGTATAATAGGATTGGAAAAGAAATGGCATTTTGCTAGTAACAGCAATAAAGGTACTACATATAAATTTACAAGCATATTTACAATTGTTAAGCATCTAGTAAATATCTCAAAACTTTGTTAAAGTAAATCTTGTCTAAGTAACAATAAATTAAAATGACCCAATGTGTAAGTTTTGCGGAAGTAAGTTAATAAAATTGAGTGGAATCCGATTATTAATGAGTGTGAATTTTATTTAGGTATTGAATTTCTTGATAAATTTAATATATTAAAATAAAAATAGTTGAGCAGAAGTGCAAATATGTTTTTTATTTTTAATATGTGGTTGATAACGGTGTTTGCAATAATGGTTTTGCAAATATTGTAATTCCAATGCAATTCCGAATATTGTCATGAGTATTGTAATTCCATGTATAAAAGCAAAAGTTAAAAAGTCTTTATTTTATCAAAAAGTTTAATAAATTTACAAATGAGAATTTTAAGGACCAGTTAATCAATTTCATAATTTTATTTTCTTTGTTTTTATAACTTTAAAAAGAATTCATTTTTTTATTTAAAAATGTTTATGTTTCTTCTTAATTAGTATAGTTTCTTTTAGGGAGCAATTTAATGTTGATTTAATTTTTATTTATGAATTACAGATATATATTACAACATATATTTTAGGCGTCTAGCCGTGTCAGCAGCTAGTAATTTGAAAAGTGGAACAATAGAAGTGATTAGACAGAAGTTAAGTTCGGAAATATGGAAAAGAATATGGCAACATTTAATACTGTATCGGAAGTTCTAAAGGTATGCTGTCTTTAAATATTTTGTGATTTTACCTTTAAATTTGGTGCGACATAAGGGTGAAGGAAATGATGTTTAATAATAAAGCTAAAAAGTCAAAAGAAAGCAGCAGGGTCAGTTCTAGATCAGATCGATAAACTGCGATCTCAGGGAGACCATCAAATAACAAATCCTCTGTCATGACGTTAAAATCCGAATCCTTTCACATTTTCTTCTTTAATTATAATTCATTCAATTAGTAAGATCTTCAGTCATACGTTGGGTTATAATTTGAAATTTTTAGAGTACATTATTAGACTGTGAATTCTTTTAGCAATGCAATGGTAAATGTTGCTGAATAACACGGCAGAAGTAGTAAATATAAAAGAAACGAATAATGAGCAACAGAAATTGGCATAACATACGTGAATTTTCAGTTCTATATAACGAAATTCAATATAGTTTGCAAAGTCAAACAGAATTTTTTCAGCTACGAAAGTAAAAATAATTAAAAGAAAAAATACGGCTGCGTAAGAAAAGCAGAAAGAATGTTCTAAAGTTGATGAAAAACGGAAATGTTGTAGACAACTACAAAGAAAAAAAGGAATAAAAATTAATTAAAAAGTTAATATAACAACAAAAAAAACTGAAAGCTTTCAGACGTCCAAAGGGACTTTTTTTAATGTTTTATGTGCTACCTTTATTAGATATCACGTCCTTCGCATTTAAACCACATAAAATTCAATTCAACAGCAATACCACAAAATATTTAAAAGCAGCAAAATAGCGTATATTTGTAATTTCCGATACATAGTCTCGAGCGCTGGAGATAAAAATATTTTTTCTCACAGTTTTGCCATTGCTCTCTTGAAGTCGTTGTGTATGTTAATTAAAAAATTGTTAAAGTTTTACAAGATAATAAAGCAAATTTCAGATTCCAAATTTTTGCTTCCAGATGCTCTTATTCGAGAGGACGACTGCGTTATTCAAAATTTGATGCCTCTAGGTATGGTCGTTTTTTCATAATGCGAGAAAGATATATACATTTATGCAGATTCATCATTATTTAACTTTTTTAAATATAATGCGGGGTTCTAATATTTGGTGGAAACAATTTGAAAAGATAAAGGCCATTTTATAGTGAACTATCCAAAATGCCCAAACGAAAGGAATGGCCCTTCTAGGCAAATTGCCCTTTTGGGGCTAATAAAAGAAATTTCTAAGAGCGAGCAACGTGGCATAGAAAGGAGATCAGTAACCACAGCCAACAGTTTTTCATCCATAATTAACTATTTCACTAATTGACTTGCCTTTTTGTATATAATTTTGTCTACAGATAAGTGGAAGATATGATTTTTGACCAGCAAAGTTATGGAAGAATAATGAATTCGGATTTTTGAAAATACGTTTCATGGTCCTTGAAACGAAATTTCTGAGCTTGCTGAATTCGGTTAGTATATATTGAACCACAATGGCATATACAAAGAATTCCTATCTGGAATATGATCTTTAAGGACAGAACTGCGAAATTTATTTGTAAGAGCAAAAAGTGATGTTGAAGTTTATGTAAAATACGTAGAATTTTTTAACATACTAACTGAATTTTTTAAGTAAAGGATGTAAGTAATAGAGTAATTCTTGAATTTTTATGTTCAATATGTTGAAGAGAAAGGCTTATGGATGATAAATGCATGGTTGACGTACGTAAGATGACTCATAACGTAACGTAATATGATGCTCCAAAAATTTTAGAAAGGCAATATTAAGGACGTTTCTGGCAAAAAAAAATTCGTTTAAGAAATGAAATAATAAATAGAGATGAAAACAAATACCGGCAAAAATTGCGCTGCTTTTTCTTTTCTTGTATCTGTTTGTTTTAAAATTTAATTATTATTTTATGAGTCGTTTGCCGCTTCGAAAATTTCCATTTCTTCGTAGAAAGATATTAATACTTATCCCTCAACATCTATTTTTTGTTTTCTGAGTTAATTAACGTGAAACGCTTCTTTTGCCAAAATTCAGTCATATTTCATTCGCATACAATAGCGGTTTCGTAGAAAAAACGCTTTATTTATATATATATATATGTATGTACATTCCGTCACGTCGTCTGTTGTGCACTTCGAAATAGCCAGCACAGAAGGGTTGCGGAGGATATGTAAAAAAGAATTTATAAGAAATATGTTTATTTTGAAAAACTCGCATTTCCATTTCTCAAACAAAACTGCAGACAGGAATTTTAATAACCTTCATTCCAATTTAAAGGGCGAGAAGAGAAAAAAAAATATTATTGTCATTAAGGAACGAAGTTTTATCTTAACAAAATACTAATCTTACAGCTCAGAATATCGCAAAAATAATACTTCCATTGCAAGATCTGTCTTTTTATGTTAATTAGCTCTTCTATCTTAAAATATATTCTCAGACTGTCGAGCAATAAAAAAAGGCGAAGATGCATGATAAAAAAAAATCTCGCAAAATTAATTAGGGAGATTGAAAGTTTCGACATAACAGCTATACGCTACTTCTAAATGAATACTGTTTCTTAATTTTTTTCAACAGAAAATATTCGTGATTATTACTTCATTACAATTGATTTTGTTACGTTAATTAATACTGGAAAGCAGGATGTCACAGAATTTTAAATGAATTCAGATTTCTGCTTTCTTGTTGTGTGTATCACAATAAGAAAAACCTTGCTTTCTCTCCTAAAATAAAATTTTTCAGCCAAAAAATTATGCAATATGTTTTGACGGGGAGATAATATTTTTTACTAAATACAATTCGTCTTTTTGGAACAAACTGCATTTTATTCGTGAAGTAGTTTGTCACATTTACACAACTTTGTTTAGCTTTGTTTCTCCATTTATTCTTCTCTTATTTATGTCTTTGATGAAGTGCATCACTGAAAATAATTGCACTTTATCAAAGTCTTTGCAAAACCGATCTTCTCATAATTTTCAGATATATGTATTTGAAGGGATAGTATATTTTTTCTCGGAAGTTTGCTCCAAATTAGATGAAGATTTTTTTATTTAATTTAATGTTGAATTAAATTCGCTGAAACAACCTCGTATTTGGCGTACATTTTAGTAAATGAACGCCAAATATAAGGTTGTTTCAGCGAATTTGATTGTCACATTGGCGTGTTTCTCTTCTATTGTAATGTTGAATTGTTCTTACAATTTATTTCTTAACGATAAAGCTATTTATCGCAATGTTTCGATTTTGACTGAATGTAGCTTTGAGTTCCCTCATCACATAAGGCTTGGATGTATTTATTTCTCTTTATGCTTTTCTTCCCTAGTGTAATATCGGTTACTCCCTGAGGTGCATCCTAGGCAATGTTCTCAGTGATGAGATGGTATAAGGAGCAATAGGATCGAGGGATTCGAACTTCACATTATTGGATACATTGTAAAATAAATTTTCAAAACATGATTTTTTAATGTAAATTATCGAAATTTAGAGACTTTTTAAAAAAAACTTTTTTTTAAAAAGTTGTTTTTTAGTTGTTTTTTAAAAAAAAGTTTTTTTTTTAAAGGTTCTTTGGTAATTGTTGAAAATGATGCGTAAGCTTTTATTTAGTTTATTCATGACGTTCATAACTATGGTCTACTATTTTTCATCAGTTTTAAGCCCACTTCCAGATCATTCATGGTGTTCATCTCTAAGGTTATCATCTATTTCTGACTAACTTCCTGTCTGAGTTCAAATGTTTTGCATACGTTGCTTGCAGGCGCAATTGCAATGGAATGAAACAGGTTTTCAAAGTTCTATTTAGATCTTTTTTAAGGTTAACGATTAAATTATTTTTTCACATATTTTGTTTAATGAACACTCTAAAAAATCTTCGAAATTTACTATTTGCAACGCCGGATGGAGCGAAAAAAATTTCTTTCAAATTAAATATTTATTAAAACTTTAATGTTATTTATGATTTTGTGTTGACGAAGTTTCGAAAATTTCTATTTGTTTCGATTTGACATTTATAATTTTAAAACTTCAATACCTTGAATCTCTTCAAAATTCTGAAATTTTCCCATAGACTAGAATACAACCTCTCCACCCTCTTTCAAAATAAGAAAGCTAAAAAAATACTAATTGAGCAATTTCGACATTTTTTAAAATATATTGCAACGTGAAACAGAAGAGTTCCTTCCTTCGACATAATTGGGAAGTATAGTTTCAAAGTTATGATGTTTTTCGGTCTTAATGAACTGTACTGCGTCATACTTTTGATTTTTTTCATTTCATAAATTTATATGCATTTCATTCGATGTTTTGTTTAGGAGTTGGTTTTCGTAATCTTATTTTAATAAGGAAAATTTTATTCCTTTATGCAACTTCAAAATTCTAACATCCAAGGAAGTATCTATGTTAGAGATTTATCAAACGTTATGAAAAAAATACCTCCACTTCCTTTTAAAACAGGAATGGTAAAAGATATTAATTTGGAGAATTTTTAGAATTTTTCTGTAAAACTAATAGCGTTTATATAAGTTTTTTTGAACTCGCTCTTGAATTTTGTTACGGTAGTTAAAACTTTATTATGAGCTACCGAGTACGCATTTTGCGCTAATTACAGTGAATGAAATTACAATGTACTGAAGAGATCTTTTCTAAATTTCATTTCGGTTTATGAAAGTAGCTTTGAAATGATTTTTCGCTTTCATCTTCGTCCGATGAACAAAATCTCAAAATTTTTACTGTTTGCAGCAACAGACAAAGAGGAAAAAAATCTAAGTACAGTTTATTTAAAATTTTTAATATTTCTGAATTTTTTACAAAATCGTTGGATTTTTTTTAACCATTTGACTTCACAGAAATGTTGGAAATTAAAGAATGATTAATTGTTGATGATGATGAATGAAATTTGAAAGTGATTTATAATTGAATAATTTGATGGATAATATATTATTAAGACTAAAAATATAAAAATAAAAAAATTAAGTTTTTTATTATAAAATAAGCTTTTATTTAATATTTAAAAAATTGCTATTGAATTAAAACGAGAAAAATAATTTTTCATATAATTCAATTGAAACAACGGGCTAAATCTGAAATTCATCGACGATTTTATATGATGAACAGTAAAAGCATGGGAACCTAAGTAACGAAATCAAATAATTGATTTCATTGTCTGAAATACACCATTATAAATTTATCAAACATGCCTCAACCTTTCATTATTCGTAATATAAAATTGTAAATGAATTTTGTAAAGAAAAATACTTAAGCTTTTGTTCCAATTAAACTATATGATGAAATATTTTTGGCTATTTATTTTATCAATTTTAAATAGAAACTTATTTTATGAAATTTTGTTCTGCCAGAAGTTCTATTAGTCTCGAAAATAGCATTTTGTGTGTATCACTATTATGCCCGAATCACTTTTCAGTTGTTGCCACCAAATGTTATATCCAGGTATTATTTAAATAAATGAAAAAATCGCGAAACTGTTTGTATGTTCCTCGAACTGTGGAAAAACGACGACATTTAGAGTCACTAAATTTTAACAAACATAGTCTCCACCCGAACATGTGCATCTCGAAATCCAAATTTCGAATTTGTTTATTATTTATTTCATACGTACAAATTTAATAAACCTTTGATTAACAAACTGTAAGATTGGGAGGCGAGCAGTGGCAACACTGTTCGAAAAGAAGCATTTTATTTCCATTTCGTCAGGCTGTGTAGAGACATTAGGTTGTTTCGAAGCAGGAGACATGAAAAATGAGAGACGCCTTCGCCGGGAATCGAACCACGGACCTCTCGGTTACGCGTCGAGCATGCAGACCACTACACCACGAAGGCATGCGAAGAAGGCGAGAGAAATACCTTATATACTCCCCCTTTTAAAGGGCGACTGGAGTTTTGGGGACCTAATCGCCAAATCGCGGTGGTGGAGAATCATCATCCACCACCTTTTTAGTTCGGGCGCCAGTGTAGAGACATTAAATTATTTCGAAGCAGGAGACATGAAAAATGAGCAACGCCTTCGCCGGTAATCGAACCACTGACCTCTATTTACGCGTCGAGCATGCAGACCACTACACCACGAAGGCATGCGAAGAAGGCGGGAGAAATACCTTATAGCTGTTCCCATTTGTTAAAATGTAAGATATTATTTGTTTTTCAGTTTTAATCAATAAGCTCGGCTATTTGAAAGTAATGCGTTGCCATTGCAGAAAATATATTGTTACGAATTTTGTACATATAAGGATAATTTTACTGAAATTAAATGTGAAATTGTTATTTTTTCTGTATAATATAACATGAAAATCTGAAGGAGCGAAGCTTGCCGGAAAAGTAAGAATACAGAGATACGTCTATTTAACATTGAGTAAAGGCTAATTTGGCGAGATATCGCCGAGCTAACAATGGTTTTGGCTTTTTGTCATCAAATTGGGTGATAAATCGCTAAAAGTCGCCAAATCTGGTGATCATTAGGCGAAATTTATGTTCGGTCCCAGTATCACCATAATAGGTAAGGCTATTGAATAACTGTAATTATGTTTTATGTAGAAATATCCGTAATTCGTTCCTCATATATCTTCCAGTAATTTCGAGAAGCAGAAAATACTAGAAATATCTCGGCGGCCAGGTAAAAACTATATAAGATAGGAGACAGAATCTGCTCTGAGTTAATGTGGGCTGTTAATTCAACAAGAGTCGGATTATTGAGATATCTTCTAGTTAACTTCGCTCTTTAGATGCGCTTTGCAGTACGTTGTGTTTAACGTTCATAGTAGTTTGAAGTCTAACTCCTGATTGTACTCTGTAGTATTATAACGAGCCGTATGACTATTTTGGTGGAAAGTTCCGGATCTCTGAGATGTTGCTTTCGATGAAATAAATTTTATCAATCTATCATCGGAGCTGTTTGCATTCAATCGATTACGAACCCGTACACACGCAACAATATCACTTTCATTTTCCACGCTTCAGCTTGTTTCCATTCGGTAAAACCTAAGACATTTAATTTTTAGATTTAATCTGGATGATTATTTAGTAAAAAAATAAGAGATTTAAAAGCAACAAACGTAATTCTTAATATTTTTCTACTTTTTAATACGATTGATTTAAATAAAAGTACATAAAAGTCATGAGATAACTAATCTAAAATATTAAATATTTTTATAAAACTGATCGAAATGGATTCATTAAAATATGCACTTTTTCGTTTTTACGATAGCTAATTTAGGCGGCTGGTCGTGTGAACGGCTAGTTTTTAAAGAAGTAATGTAGCAAATATCAAAACATGTACTGCAACTCCCAACACTCTATATGGAATTCTAAAGATATGCTGTGTTCAAATAGTTTGTGATTTTACTTTTTGAATATTATATGACGTAAATGCGAAGAATGTGATATTTAATAACTAGAGTTGACAAAGAAACGTTATTACAAAAAAGATAAAAAAAATGTTTTTTCTAGTTATCTTTCTTAGAAACTGAGCACAGATAACATGAACTGAGAAAAGACTGGAAAAGTAGAAAAATGTGTGCCAGCACGGCCCACTAGAGAGACTCAGCAGTAAAATTGCTGAACGCTGGTTGTTCGGAATGAGATTACAATACTGACTAAGAGGCGGGCTATAATAGCTCTTTTGTTGTTTTCCCCAAGTGAATACGAAACAGTTTTGCTTACAACTTTCATGGGGCATCCATTCCTTTATGCGAAATATTTTTTTTTAAATAAAAACTTAACACTCTTT
>KK117879.1:264687-281873 GCA_000611955.2 Stegodyphus mimosarum | reverse complement strand
TGGCTCTGCAGTTTGCAGTATACAGTTGATTTTAATTCTATCCCCAGAATGGGAGTTTTGCATACTTTTTTCATTTTTTATTTTATTCTGTTTCTTTTCTTCCTTTTTGGGGGGGGGTGTATATGGGTGTATGTGTGCGTACGTGTGTGTGTGTTTGTGAAATAATCTATTTTACTTTTAAAATTGAGTATAGGGAGCCAAACATTCGATCACCCTAAGTCCGCTGTAGCGTGATTGGATTGTAATACATGAAGAGATAAATATCTAATCTATAATTAATCTATAATTAATGTTTTTAAATCTGAACAAATCATCTGTAATTTTTAAAAAAGTAACTTTTCATGTAGTATTAATAAATATTTATTACGAAATTCATGTATATCATAGAAAATTTTGAATAGAAAACTGTAATTTTTTGCAGGTGTGCCTAGAAATACATCTAATTTAAGATGATGTTAAAACTTTCATAGGATTTTTTATAGGATTCAAACTTTATTTCGAAAACTATATAAAAATTATAATGAATCTAAATTTCTAATTCTAAAAAAAGGAATCAAGTAAATTTAATAAAAAAAAGATATATTAATAAATATATACCAAATTCAATTAACATTGAGGAGCTAAAATTTTGAGAGTTAATATTTTAAAAACTACTCGTGCGATTTTTACGAAACTTGGCAGTTTGGCATAATTTGAGTCGTGGAATCGAAATATGTAAAAACATTGGTATGTTATTTCAGAAAAAGTCGGATTTTGTCTCAAAATACCTATGTTAGAATAATGCTATATACAAATCTAATATATAGCCTAAGTCGCGCTTTCAAGACATGAAAAACGCAAGTTGAATTTCGTCAATCGGCCCAGTAGAACGGGAGAAATAGAACTGTCCTTTTTTTTTGCTCAGTGTACCTAAAATCTTTCGTTATATTTAGATTTTCTTTCCATCATCCGACTTTTACGGCTTTTTCATCCCATAATCAAAGTGTTGAAAATATTTCATCTTCCTAAATTTATTTTGAACACACTGCAAGTTACATTTCGTTTTCTTTGTCTTACACTACGCCAGCATTCTTTTGTTTTCAGAGCCAGTTCTTTCAGTTGATGAGTGGAAGATTTCGTTTGTTGCATCAACCGTAATTTTCCTAGAACTTTCAGGTTTTTCTTTCCTTATTTTTATATTTGTATATCAGATTTTTCAGTTTAATGTCCTCTTTCGTAAAGTTTGTTAATTCCAAACACCTGGTTCTATAATCTTGAAACAAATTCAAAACCACTCTGCAAGTATTTAATCTCCAAATAAAGAGAGTTTAGATTTAAACGTCTCATCCCCTAACCCCTTAATTTTTAATCCCCAACAATGGCCTAGTGCTTAAAACTGCTGAATACCTGAATTCGACCTGGGTTCAAGTACAGACCTGCGAGGTTGATTCTTTGTGTTTTTCCTCATGGGTGTAACGTGATTGCGAGCCAGTTTTCTTTAGAACATCCACTGCGAAGGCGTATCTCCTCCTAGGTAAGTAGCTGTAGATCTAGCCTGCTTTGCCATAATCAAATAAATTGTTACATTCTGGGAGATTTATTACCAGAATAATAACAGATCGTTGGCGTCACTTAACGCGGAAACAGTACTTTTTGAAAATGGTTGAAAGTAGAACTGCAAAAACTTTAATGAGGATAACTACAGGCAACTCAATAATATTTACGTATTGTTAAAAGGAATATTCGGCGATAACTATTTAACCTTCACAGACCGCAGAACAGTTTTCTCCCTTATGTAATTCTAAGGTTTCCCTTGTAGACAGAACTTCGTAAAGTAAACCTTAGAATCTTAGAACGCAAATTTCATATAACAGTAGTATAAGCAACTAAAAGATTATTTGTAAATGGAGCTGGAAGTTAACAAAAATTAAAGTGCTAGCAAAACTTGGCTTCAGATCAGCAGTTATTATAAAAATAGTATGACTTTTACAATATAATTTTTAAATTGAGTGAAAAAAGGAATGCCAAGCAGAAATATGCTTTGAGTTTTGAGTAATTATTTAATTATTTCTACCCTCCTTTTTTAACCTTATTACAATGGGTGTTATTTATAAATAAACATTCTTTAATCTCCAAAATTTTTATCAAAAATTTTGAATATTGAGGGAAAGTTGATGATTAAATTATTTTAATTATCATTTATTGTTGTTATTTATTATTAATTTATTAATTCAGGGAATCTTTATTTTCGAGAAAACAAAATGTTTGAGGAAAAAAAATCTTTTTTACACTTTCTGCAAGTTTGTATGATGAGTGTTTTTTTAATTGCTAAATGAGGAAACGACATTGAACAATATGTCAGTTAATTTGAGCAGCATGAAAAAACTCTCAAGTCAATTGGCGAAAAGTGTAGCCCCGCAGGAAAAAAATCGTATTTAATTTCAAAGGCACAATTTTTTCCGTCAAAATGCTTAGTATTATTTTTTAGCTGCCAAATTTGATAGGATTTTCTTAATAGGATGCATACGACAAGAAAGCAGAAATCTAAAATTAATTTAAATTTTCGTGACATCTTCCTACCCAATATTAATTATTGTAATAAAATCAGGCGGAATGAAACAATAATCATGAAATTTTCTCATCAGGAAAAGTAAGAAATAAAAGACATTTACAAAAGGCATAGAGCTGCTACGTACGAAATTTCGACCTCCCTAATTAATATCGCGAGTCCTTTTTTTTTTATTATGCGTCTTTACTTTTTCTTTTCTTTAACGCTCGACAGTCGGAGAGTATATATTCTAGAGAAGAAAGTTCATTATCATAAAAAGACAGATGCTGCGATGGAAATATTATTTTTGCGATTTTTTGGCCGACAAGATTAGTGTTTTGTTAAGATAAAACTCCTCTTCTTAATGGCAATAATAAACTTTTTCCCCTTTTTTTTTGCTCTTCTTTTAAATAGGGAGGAAGGTTATTAAAATTCCTGTCTGCAGTTTCGTTTGAGAAATGGAAATTAGGTTTTCATATAAACGTACTTCGAAATAAATAATTTTACGTTTTTTCAGGTCCTTTACGCAGAATGTTTTGATGGTCGTGCAGCAAATACAATGGTAAAAATAAATGCCTGAACAAAGCTTTTTTAATGACAATTTTATTGTATGAGAAGTATAAGTTAATTTGGTAGAGCAAAGATTTCACATTAATTAGCTGAGGGAATGAAAAATACATATCGGGTGATAAATTTTAATGTTTAATGCAAAGAAATACAAAGGTTTGAAGCAAATGAAAAAGAAAGAGCTTTTAAAATCTTGCAGTGAATAAAAAGTTATAAAAAGAACTAGTGTGATTAATGCCAAGTTGCTCATTTATTTCTAATTAGTATTTCACCTTTTCAATCGAAAGTGATTTTTTAATATCCGAAAGAAAGACAAAGTTTCTATAATCTCGGTAACACCTAAAATCAAATATTATTGTGCATATAATTTTCTTCTTCTCACTGCATGCCTTCATAAAGTAGCGGGTAGCACGTCCGGGTAGCAGTCAAAATGTCCAGATTCCGAATCCCAGTAAGGATACTGCTTACTCTCTTTCTTATTTCTCTGTAAAAATTATAACTAAACCTTATTACAGTAGCGCCCGACTAAAAAACGTTGTGGCCGATAATTATTCATTACCTGAGTTCGGCAACTCAACTAGATTCTTCTCCCTCTCCAGTTGCTCTTTAAGTGGGAGAAAATATTAAAAATATTCTCCTTGCTCACTGCATGTCTTCGTGATATAATTAGTAATACGTCTTTCAAGTGATGGAAAGATCTGCTGTTCGATTCCAGGCCAGGGCATGGCTGGATTTTCCTAATTTCTGCTTCGAAAAGTTGCTTTTCTTAAGCAAACGTTACAAGCTTGTTGCTTTCCTCGGTAAAAGTTTACAATTGGGTGCCCCATGTCGTTTTGGCGAGTCTGTTTTGACGCCAAGTTAGGCGCCAGGAAGGCGCAGTTTCAAGATGGCCACTATACAAAACCGCAATAAGAACTCAAAGAATTGCACAAACTCGGTGTCCATGTACACATCGATCTATTTTCCCTTAAAAAAATCACAGAATTCCACAAACTTGGCACTGCCTTGACTTTGTCCATGTACACATCAATCTGTTTTCACTTAAAAAAATAGGAGAATGGCGTCATATAAGGTTAAAACAAAGTTACTCATCGCCAAAATTGAACAGAATTTGTAGCCAGTCGAAGGCGTACCCAATCTACACTACAGCCCTTTCCTTAACCAAAATGTTGCAAGCTTAAACAGTCCTAACTTTTTACTCTTTTAATCTTCGTATGCTACAGAAGACATACCGTTCTCGAACTTTGTCTTGAAGTCTAAAACACTGATTACGCATACAGCAACAAAGCTAGAATGAATTTCAGTCAGTTTGAACTTGTAGTTACAGTTAAAAATTTAACAAACGCGTTAAGCGCTCCTCACGGTGTCTGTGCCTACAGCAAAAGCTAAAATACGAACACTATCTGTAAGCAAATTAATGTTTAAATACTCGCTTTATAATTGTGCTAGATTTCTAAGCATTTACGGTACATCATGGAACAAATTCACTCGTTAAACTAGCACAGCTAACTGGTTGGGGCTGTACTATCCAATTAGCTATGCGCTAACTCGCGCAGTTATTTGGATGGTTCACAAAAGGAGCAACTCTTTCGGTGAATTTCCAAGTTCTCTCTCTATGTATTTATGCCTTCGCTCGCTATTTCAGTCCTATACACTTTACATTTCTAATGATCCTGTTGGAGCAAGAACGATTTAACACAAAAATAATTTGTTCACTAAATTATACCTTAGAAGATGAAAATTTGAATCTCAGCAAAACAAGCTCTTATTGAAAATTGGTGAGGCTTAATATTTTTCGCTTATCATGCACTCAATAATACAAAAATCGACGCACCAAGAAGGAATCATCCGATGGCTTTGAAATTTCGTATGCATAAATGTTTTGACTAAATATGTAATGATTAAAATTCGGTGTCCTATGAATGAATAGTGTGATCTCCAGCGCACCGGAAGTGCACATCCAGCAAATGTATATAAGGAGCTATACTTGAACTGTTGTTAAAAATTTCTGTTGCATTGCGATTTGGGATACCTTTCAGTGGCTGAAGAAATGCCTCGCCAAGGTTTTGAGCTCATTACGAGAAACTGCCAGAGTCTGAAATAGGTCGTATCATTGGATTGAAAGAGGCAGGTTGGACAAATCGCTCGTCATATGAGTCGACGGGAGATGGCGATTAGAAGATGCTGGCAAGAATGGGTAGACAATGGCAAATTTCAGCGTCATGATGGTAGCGGTCAACTTAGGGCCACAACAGATCGGGAGGACAGAGTGATTGTCAGATTAGCTGTCACAGCGCCTGATTCATCGCTATCAACCATCAGATGTGCGACTCGCACACGAGTGCCCACGATGACCACTCACAGATGGCTGATAGAGCGAAATGTACTGTCGTACAAACCGTTACACTACCTACCATTCACTCCTGCACACTGTCGAGCCAGATTACAGTGGTGCTTGGCTCGATCAGGTTGGAATGATGCTGACTGGGGACACACAGTCTTTATTGACGAATCCTGCTTCCAACTGTGTCGGGACTATCATCGAAGACGTGTCTGTAAGCGCCCAGAGCAACGTACCGATTCTATTATCACTATTGCACGCCACACAGGTTCTCAGCCAGGAGTTATGGTCTGGAGTGCCATTTCCCTTGATAGTCGAATCCCTTTGATCGTCATAAGCGGCACACTTATAGAACAGAGGTACGTCGACGACATACCTGTTTTGCAACCGTTCTTTTTGCAGTATTCTGGCTTTATTTTTCAGTAAGATAATGCCAAACCACATACGGCACATGTTGCTATGAACTGTCTTACATCTTGTCAAACACTTCTTTGGGCAGCCAAATCGCCAGGTGTCTCTTCCATCGAGCACGTCTTCGATATGATGGGAAGGCGACTGCATCTACCGGGAAAGGCTGATGACCTACTCTGACAATTCGAGAAATTTGGCAATAAATACCGTAGGAGACCATCCGGAAGCTTTATCAGTCTAAGCTAGGCCGTATGGCAGTTTGCATCCAGCCTAGAGGTGAGTTAACACCTTACTGAGCTCATTACTTTGTGATTATGTAATTCTGGAAAAAATCATTCAATTGTTATTAATTTTAATAATTTTCTATTCTGTACAATTTACCTATCCTCCAATTTTTGTCTCCACCGGACAACTCCTTCTTCGTGCGTCGATTTTTTTTGCGATAGAATGTAATTGATTTTGTTCGTGAGGTTAAAAAATGAATATTTTATTAATTTCTTAATGCTAACAATCTTAACGCATTAATAATGTTATTTTGTCTAATAAAAGATAATTTAAAGATATGTGTCACAGTATATATCTCATTTATAAAATTTCTAAATGAGATGATGAATTTCTAAATGAAAATTTCTAACTAATTTTCTTGTGAACAAGATACTACTTTGTAGACAGCTTCAAACATCGAAGCGGCTAGATGTCATTAACCTAAAACTTTTGAATATGAAGCTAACCATAAAAACTCCCATATAATTCTTGTTGCCAGAACTTTCAAATTGAAACAATCTATTTCCCTATATAATTCTCTATTTTTATTATTATGCTATTAGCTTATTTTTCAAGGTTGGTACTTTAACTTCAGATGAATTTTTTAAAGTGTTCTTGTTTCATCTGCAAATGAGACGGTAGAGAATGAAACGAATAGCCTGCTGCTTCAAAAGGAAAAGCTGATCACAAAAGACATCATTTGAATCAGGATAAAAAAGAACATTGTAAGTAGGCGCCGCCGTTGGCCACAACCTGAACTTGTGGATTCGACATATAGCGATGGTAGAGAATATTTCTCCGTAGACATACGTTTCACATTCAAATGAAGCCAAAGTTAGAGAAGGAACATTGGTGTGTGCACAGGTATTCAGGCTCTTCGAGGATATCTACCTCAATGTTATATTATGAACTGTTGAAGAAGAAGCATGAATTCTTTGCACATTTAAGTGAGATCCAAATTAAAATATGCTTTCTGGATCCACAGAATGGATGGATTCCGGAATTTCGCCTTTGGATGTTATGTTAATGGTTCCGAAAAATATGCATGATTTACTTTCACATTTAAATGAGGTCAAAACTAAAGAAGAAACATTCGTGACTCTACACCTTTTAGGATTTCTAAACCTTTTAAGGATGTACACTTCAGGATTGTGTTATGTATGTCGAAAATGAAGCATATATTTGTTTCGCATTTAAAAGATGTTAAAGAAGTTTGCATTACATATGTTTGATCTGAAATACAGTTTGTGTGTCCGAAGACATTCAGGATTTTCGAGGATACATATTTCAATGCTATTTTAATGTGATGCTGTTATTTTATGTGATGCTGTGGATTGGCTTCATATTTAAAGAACACTAATGTTAATGATATGTTTATGGATCTATGAATTTTCAAGTCCTTCGAGTATCATAATTTAGTATAATGTTATTTAGTGGCGAAAGAGAAGCATGGAATATTTTCGGGTAGCAGAAAACTACTTTCTTGGATAACGCAGAGCCGAGAAGTAGGAAATCTGACGAAAACTTTGCTTTCATATTATGAAAAATTGCGTTAACATGCTGATTAAAAAATGCATTTTCTACATTCACCCACAGGCGTTTTGCCTGACGGGCTGCGACATATGATCGACAGTTTCTCTGAAACATACCGTCAATACAACATTTAAAAAAATGCCTTTGAGCTTATGACTAAGTCGATTCTATGCCGGTATCGATTCTACGCAAGTGTCGATCTTATTACCTTTAGACCTACAATAATTTAATCAAATTAGTTTCTTCTTGATTATGCTCATTTGCTCATTTCTGTTTACAAATTTTGTTTACGCTATGCCAATATCAGTTTTACTCCGATGTAGATTTGACACCGTATCGATTCTGCGATGGTATCAGCTTGACGTTATATATGTCCTATGGCTCTGTGGATCACACACCTTGTCAATGATATGCCCTTTTCATGTAAAATATCGCTCAGACGGGATAGTGGTTAGTGACGCTGACTGGCGTACGTAAGAGCTACGAGAAGGCATGGATGTCTGTTACCGTATAACTTCTGTGCTGCAAAAGGGCACTCAAAATACACGGCGGTCAAAATCCTCTCGAGAATTTGATGGTCCGCGAAGAGGAATAAGAAACTCTGTGACAGAATTCCGTGTGATTTCCCTCGAATTCCACCCGCGGCAGAACCTTAGCATTTACCAAGGCTCCGCGATACCTAATATCGTTACGTGGGCAGTTGGACTAATATAATTTATGGTTTAAAACTGTCCGTTTGTACGCCAACCTGACTCAACTCAATCGTATACCTGCAATTACTCTCCGGTAGTGAGAAATATGCATTAATTCGATACTTCGTTATTATGGCATTATCAAAATTTACTTTTATAGCATTGATAGTATCTCAGTTCCGACTATGTACAGCTGCCAAACCTACAACGGGGGGATATTTTCAGCAGTGTAAATTATATGCTGTGTCGAGCTTATTACTGCAAGCCGTAATAAAACATGGCAAATACATCTGCTAGGATATTTCTTATACAGAATGACGCCGCCAAAAAATACACCACTGTCGATTCTATACCGTATTGAATAAAACATCTGGGCTATTATCTGATAAGTCTGAGCTAATTTATCATGTTTTTTAATTACATGTAACGAAATCGCCAACTTCCTTAAATGAGAAGTTTAAATTCTTAGAACAGTGAAATTCATCTAATTTATATATATATATATATATATCAAAGCGCCGCCCAGCCGCTAAGTGACCCTTAATGCTACAGCAATGGCCTGGGATTCGAATCCCGGAGAAGGTCGGATTGTAACTGTCCGTCCGTTCATAGGAGGTAATGGTGGAACAAGGTGGTCACTACGGTGGTCATAATGAAATGGCCACTACTTCCGGCCTTTTTGGTGGCGTAAGGCTAGGCTATTAAATAAAGCGCCCGGACATTTAAAATATAAATATATATATATATATATATATATTAAAGCTGATTTAATGCATAATGTATCCACCTGAATATTGTCTCGCTATTTTGAGTATGATGTATCTACCTTCGGAGAATAGCGGCTAACTCTCTTTAAGACGACCATACAGGTCCTTAGTCGATTTATTCTTCTATCGGCCATCTTAGAGAATTTTAATAAGAATAATGACGTTTATGTTTTCAAAAAACAAACATGTCACTTTCAGCGATGGAAGCTTTAGGAAGAAAAAGTATAAAGTCGCACTCTAGTTATACTTAATCTAAACACAAACTAACCATAATAGTTTGCCTAACGAATCATCATTCCGTCTTTGCTTAATATGCTACAGCACGAATAGATACGATAAATGTAAAAAAGAAATTAAAGTAACTTTTCGTGCATCAGGTTGAAATAACAGCGTCTGCTATTTGCGGCCAGAGGTTACAAAACTAAAATTCTAATTAAAATTCTTTAAAAAGAAAATACAGTCATGTCCATAAATTAAGGATAATTCGGAGTCACGCGGAAATCGAACTCTAAAATACATATATCACCTGTAAAATCACTACACACATCTTCAAGAATCATATGCAAATTTCAGAAAGTAACCAGATGACGCCGATGGTACGTCACAATGACGAGAGTGTAAGAAAATGATATATAAGGAATACAGGTAAAAAAGTAAAATTGTTCGCAGGCGCTTTATAAGCATTTCAGTGCAATAACCGAATAGTTATGACACAAAGGACGCATTTGGATGATTTTTTACGTGGTAGAATTATCGGCCTTCTGGAATGTGGGCGTACCCAACTGGAAGTATCAGACGAACTTGGAATTGCCCAGAGTGTCATCTCCAGGCTTTGGCAACGATTCCAAGATGATGGTGCAATGATTCCAAGATAATTGTAATGTGAGTAGACGTTACAGCACAGGTCGCCCCAGAGTTACAACGCCGAATGAGGACCAGTATTTGGAAGTTACTGCCAAAAGAAACAGGCGCAGCACAGCCTCAGACCTGTCTCGTCAGCTCTCTTCAGCCACTGATACGACAGTTTCAAGGCAGACCGTGTACAGACGCTTAGGGCAGATTGGTCTATATGCTCGTAGACCTGTCAGATGCGTTCCATTTACTGCAACTCACTGTCGCCTGCGGTTAGCCTGGAGCAGAGAGCATGCATTGTTTACACCCCAACAGTGGGCTTGTGTGATATTTTCCGATGAGTCCAGGTTTAGCTTGCAGTCTGATTCTCGCCGGACTTTCATATGGAGAGTTCCAGTTACTCGTTACCACCAAGAAAACATCATTGAACGACACCGTTTCGATGGTGCAGGAGTGCTCGTTTGGGGTGGAATTATTCTGGGTTCCAGAAATGACCTGCATGTTCAAATTGGAAGCATGACAAGCCAAATCTATCGGGACATCATTCTGGAACAACATGTACGTTTGTTTCGAGGCGCCATGGGCGCACAATTTGTGTTTATGGACGACGCCCGTTCTAAGCGAATGCCTTCAATCGGAGGATATCACCCGTATGGACTGGCCAACATTCTCACCGGACTTGAATCCACTAGAGCACGTGTGGGACATGCTTGGCCGACGAGTTGTAGCCCGTCAACCTCCTCCTACATGTCTACCGGAACTTCGGAGAGCATTGCTTTTTCAGTGGTGTAATATCCCCCAAGATCAGATCGATAATACTCAGAATTTGATACTCAGCATGCCTATGCGTTTTACGGACTGTATTGTATCGTCTGGGAGACATACAATGTATTAACAATCACACCAACCATGTAATATTGGTTTTTGTAAATAGTTTTTTTTGTAATTTGCTCCAGGGAGAAAAATTCGCTAATGTTTTTAATAATATCAAGCATATAGCATCTTTTTTGTTCTTTACCTTTTGTTTAATAAATAAGCTTTACAAATAAGTCAAATTTGTTTTGCTTCTAACTCTTCCTTTGCCTGATTTTGCATTATCCCTAATTTATGGACATGAGTGTACTAAAGACTAACAATCTGGCATCTATGTTAGTGTTCTTTGGATCGGAACAGAAAAATTAACTCGCCAACAATTATCACAGCACTTCAAGAGCAAGATTAGAATTCACTTCGTTTCGAGCCTAAACTGCCAAAATACCCTCTCTAAATAGTATATAATCTCTGTTGTTATTTAAATTTTCTATCTTATGGTGTAATGTAAACGAAACAATAGAAGAAAATAAAATTTTAATATGTGTAAAACGTGTTCAATATAATAAATTTTAATGACGGCCGTCCCGAAAAGCTTACTATATTTGCAACATTACTGCAAAAATGCTTTGTAATCTCATATATAACATACCTAGATAAAGAAGTCATTAGATTTCCATTTAACGCCTATATTTTCATCCACAAGAAATTTCACAATCGCAAGAGCAGAAAAATAATTTTTAAGTTAAGAAATAAATTTTAAAAAACTAAATTAATACAACGCTACGGTACCCGTATTATAAATGCACAATAAATCCCCTAATCGTTTATTTTTAATTTACTTAGCCGATGAAAGATGAAAAACGCCGTCGGGCATACCTTTCACAAATATTTATCCCCTTTCCTCCATTACTTTTTGCTCTTGTTAACCTCTCTTAATAAAACACGGCCATCCATTCACTCAGAACATGTTCCCGGCTCTCATCATAACGTGTTTGTTTTTGTAGTCCTAATAAAACGGATGAGTTACGACACATCCCGAACTGAGAGAGCTTAAAATTTAATTTGGTCCTCGAAAAACTGTAGCAACAAATCAGAATAGGGGTTGAACACTTCCCCGTAAGTTACATTTAATTAAAAACCTGGCCGCACAAAGGAGAAGAATTGAAAGAAAGAAAATAAAGTCCCAACAACGTCCCAGAGAGTGCCTCGGGGCAGCGGCTGTCTCTATTTATAAGTTGTTCTCCGTAAACATTTCGTAATATTTTATTTCCTCTGGCGTAATGAAGTCACTTAAGCTCGCTGCAGCTTTGTTGCATAAAAGGTTTTTGAATCATTTAATCATCCTCCTTTGTCCGCTAGCACGGCTGAAAGATATTCCCGAATTCGGAAATTCTGCGAGCATATGCTGAAACGGGAATAAATACATATTCTTTTTTCTTAATAAACGGATAAGTTTAAATAAATCAAGTAAGTATTTAAATATTATTTTTTTCGCTTAAATATAAGAAATGGCAACAAATCGGATGCATATATGCATATCATCATTTATTTTGCTCTCTTCATTCACACCATCATAGGCATTACTGTTCTCAATTTGAAAAGCTTTCTGCATTCCCCGTGCGTGCTTTTGAGATGTAAGTGGTTAAAAAGTTCTGCTAGAAAGCGCAAAACCCGTAATTGAAATCCTAATAAACACATAGTTGATTCTTCAAGTTTTCTTGCTTCCAAAAGTGATCAGGACACTTAACACTAGTTTTTTGACGTTGGTTCGAAGCCAAGCGAACAGGATGACTGCATGGGTCAAAATCCTGAGCTTTGCAAATTAAGAGCTCGGGAATACGCTAGCAGATTGTTGTCAAGATGAATAAGATACTTCGGTCATTTTCTATGATATAAAAGTATGTTGTGAAATAATAAAATTAATAATTTTGTAGAGTTTATTTTAATTTTCTAGTAGTTATTTTTTTATTTTGAAACCGTTCCCCTTTAAGTTCTTGTTTTCCACCTACAACTCCCTGCCAGAATGAGATTTCAGTATCGCGTTTTATGTAAATGAAGTAGAACCAGTATTTATTTGGGAAGTTCAGTCATTTCCGTAGAAAAGCTCAGAAGTTGTTGTTCTCATCCCCGTGACCAGCAGAGCTAGATCAGGTCCATGAGCCCATTCACCCTGAAAGAGTCTAGTACAAAAAGGGGGTCCTGAATCAGATCCTGTCTGGTAAGCTCCAGATGAGATAAGATAGGATCAGGAGAGGACTGTGCGGGAGAACACTTAGTGCATATTTCAAAGTGTTTATTACCACCGACAAAAGTCACTGATAACAGATGGCCACTAAGGAATCTAGTAAGTGCAGTTTGATCTCGTCTATTGCTGCTCTGAACTAAGAAGCCACCAGGACACTTACTCTGATACCACGGGTACACTGGCGGGACCATCCAAATGGCCCTATTCTTTGCTTTACATTTAGAAAATAGTTCCAGATAAGTAAGAGGAGCGGCAGGCGTTGCGGTCTCATTAGCACCAGCTCTAGCCAAGCTGTCGGCAATTTCATTTCCAGCAAGGTCGACATGGGACGGAATCCACTGAAAGTGGATCCGATGAGAAAGGGGAAGTTGTTTTATTTTCCTGAGGATGTCTGCACTTGTATTATCCCTCACATTATGCCAAGTGCTGGACTGTATTATCCCTCACATTATGCCAAGTGCTGGACTGCACTTCTACTATCTGAAAAGATCCAGATATCTTTTAACTGAGTAAGCCACATGATGGAGTCCAGACCCTCCAGAGCTGCAATAAGCTTGCTTCTAAGTACCAAGCAGAGTCTGGATTTCTTCTTTGAATTCTTATTTCTTGATCCCGAAATCTAATACAAATGCCGCTGCCAGAACTGTCATTAACAAGTTTACTGCCGTCCGTGTACATGTGGACAGCATCCATGGGGACATTATTAATTATTTCAAGAGATAATTGTTTCAAATAGCACTGTAGTTCCATCTGTTTGCTAACTTGGACAGAAAGGTTAACATCAAAGTAAACCCCATCGAGACCTTCAGATGGGTTGATAATCTGAGACAAGCTACGATGTTTTATAGAACTGGCGATAAGGTGGTCAAAAACAACCTGTCCAAAGGGACTACCACGTTTGAGCCTATGGTTATTGCTAAGTTGCGAAGCAAAACTTTTAAGGGTCTGCTATTAATTTTTAAATTTAACTGCATACTCAGCCTCTCTTGGTGCCGTGACAAACTTAAAATGCAATATTAAAATTCTCATAAAAATATATTGAAATTCATAAAATTAATTCAAAGGGACTGGTGTTTGACAGCAAAATAATTAATACCTTAACCTAGATTAAATTTTCATTAATCCTCACCACAGTAAACTAAAGTTTATCATTTTAGCTCTCAACTCTTAAGTTCAATAAGAAATGAAAATATCCTTCCTGGTGTTTTGTTAAAATCAAAATATTAATAATCATGTAAAATGCATTACCAACACAAAATCATCAACATGCTATCTCTCACTAAAACTAGCTAATCAGCTCTCCTTCCTGAAAACACATAAATTTCAATTCAACTTTAGAGATAGCCACAAACACTTTTCGTTTAAGCATAGCTCAGAACAAATCAAAACACCAATGAAAAATAAATCTCACACTAAGAAATCGAAACACCAGTTCAGTTAAATTAGTAAATCTGATCGTATAGTTTTAAACCTCATTAAATTATCCTGCATCTGTACCACGGACCGCATCCGTACCACGGACGGCCTCCAAGGAGGGGGGGCGCCGTCGGACTCTCTCCCTCTCCTCAAAAAAAGACTCGAAACACCTGACAAAATCTTAAAAATCACTCTCGTCACGGTAGTGACCAAGTTTGAAATCTCGCGACGCTCGAAATGTGGACCGCCTCGAAATATGGTTCAAAAAATCCATAAAATTAAAATTACCAATGCTACACAAAACAGTAACCCTCTCTAACCACTAGGACCAAACCAATAAATACCAACCTAAATTTTAAGAAAATCAGTCCTATCTTTTCAGAGTGACAAGCCCCTATTTTTCAAGCTCAAAACCAAAGGATGTTTACAACGTAAATATGTTAACGAATGCCCCCTCCCAAATACTTACCCCATATTTCTATCAAGAATCGTCGCCGCTAGAGCTTTTCGCCATTGAACGAGAAAAACACATGTTAGCCCACGCAAGATAAGGGGACGAAAAATACAGCTGGCCGCCGACCCTTGATCCCAAGATTCTCCGTCCGTGAGAACGCAAAAACTGCCTCTTGCTGTACAAGCTTTCTGCTAACTTAAACCAACTTTACGCCGATCATAAGAAAGAATTTAAACAACAGTATAATTAAGAATTACATCTCAAACATGAACATTAAAGGAGGCCAAAACTGGAGAGCTTATTATAGTACTCGTTCGTTCACTCGTTACGGAGAGACGGGGACGCCCTAACTTTACCATTGTGGTTATACGGGCATGGTCCCACGCCCTCCTCCTGGTTTTTCATATCAGCTCCACCACAGCCAAGGGAGCGGACAAGCCAGTACCAGTACGGTCCCTGTCGAGCCTGATCCCATCCTAGGTACAATACCCGGGTTCTAGTCCTGTGAAGAATAAGGTACAATAGTACCTGATATTTTACCCCCGTGGTTGAGACTGTCTAAGTACAGATCCTAGCCAGTACTTCCCAGGAATTCTCCTGAGTCAACCCCCGGGGGGGTATTATAGTACTTCACTAAACGTGCTTTTCTCTTAAGACATAAACGCTGTAGATTGGCTTCATAAAGCACAATACCTTTCGGGAATGAATTGCGAAGGCCAGTAGTAATCCTTGCGAGCACTAAGCTGTATATGTTCGAGTTTCTGAAGGTTTGAATCAGAGGCACAACAGAAGATGGGGAAGCCGTACTCCAAAATGGGTCGAATAAGGGAAACATAGGTGTTTCTGAGAGTACTAGCAACGGCACCCCAATAACGGCCCGAGATGTACTTAAGGATATTAATGCGTTTGCTAGCTCTCAAAACAAGATGTTCCAAGTGATTATTACCCAAAATATCAAGATCCAATATGAAGTCCAAATACTTTAAATGCTTCTCTACTTCCAAAGGCTGACTGTTCAACAGGATTCTTGCTCAAAAATTATATAATTTTCTATTAGTTGTGAAGAAACTCACAGTAGATTTTGTAGAGTTAAAACTTAATTTGTGGTCTACAGCAAAGCTCTCCATGTCAGTTAGAACCAGAAGCCCAGATGTTCTTAATACAGCGCGTTTTGCCTTCGGCCCACGTCATTACTTTAAGCCAATTTTATTACGTCCCGTCTTACGTACCTGTGTTGTATAGAATTGTTATATATTATTTTACAGCGCTTAGGGAATATATTAACTTACATTGAATAGTGAATTTTTAATGTTAATATCTGAGAATTAATTTTTAATATATATTGTTTATAAAACTCATTCCTCGTCTGAATACGGTAAAGCTTTTATTAAGCTAGGAAAGTTTTGTTCAGCGAAAAGTCTGAATTTTTCTCTTTCCAACGGGGCTACCCTTGTTGGGGTCAAGGATCGGCGTATTGTTGTGCTCCCACCCCCTCTTTTCTTTCAAACTGAACATGTGGTTTGCTCGTTTAGAGACAAGAAAAATACTTCGGCTTTTCGGAATAAGAGAACATGTGATATGTTTATTACGAACAGGCGTCGCAACGTACCGAAGTACAGTTGGAAACATTCCTTGAAGCTTTGAGTGGGAAAGGGTACGTCACTTTTAAAAGTAGGTCTGCTTTTCTTAGAATTTTGGAGTTTAATTATTGCCCTGGTTCTATTTGGCTTGTGGAATACTCCCTATATGGTTCAAGTCATAAATTTAAAACCCTTTTTTCATGTGGAAAGCTGATAAAGAGAGGATAATCTTACTTGGAATCGTGAGAAAATGTGGGGGTCGTTTAAACATCTAACTTCTCTGCATTCAGTTTTATACAAAGAAAATGAAAATACAAATTGAATTCTTCGAATAAATGCGATTTTGTACAATGAAAATGTATCATTGAATGTTAAACTGTAAAGCAAATAACATTTTTTTTAAAGTCATAGGCGTAGAAAGACACTTTTTGGTTACATCGATGAATCTGTAGTAAATATTGAGTTTTGCATTTCGAATGCTATGTTACATGTATGTGAAGTATCTGAGTATTTGAGAAAATAGTCCTAACCCAAATCGCTTTCAACGTTTTCATGTCCAAGGACAGTTTTTGAATTACATTGTAGTAGCTGCTTTTTGGTTAATTTTCTAATGCCATATAAACATTAAATTGTTTTTAATTTGAGACTTATGAATAAATAGCGCAAACTAGACGACTGCAGAAAATTCTTCAGAATAAAGTTAATAATACTGAATACGTTAATA
>KK117879.1:233780-264662 GCA_000611955.2 Stegodyphus mimosarum | reverse complement strand
TATAAATGAAACAAAATATAGAACAAGGTATAAAATATCAAAGAAAAATATCTTTAACATACATTGTTATTTAACATGAGTATATTTATGTAATATAAATATAAATGATTATAATTAAGTTTTGTACATATAGAACTTATTTTTACATTTTTAAGCTACTTATTTATTGTTTGGTCTGGTTTGTTTGATTATAGTAAAGCACTCGACGGCCATTTGCCTAAGGGTAGAGATGCCTCGGTGGAGAACTTTCTAAGTAAAACTGACTGGTATGCACGTTACACATGGAGAAAACCAAGAAAGCGCCGATTCAGTCATCCGTTCACCGGGATTCGAACTCCGGATCTACCCACCAGTGTTCAATGACTTTACAGCCGCTAGTGAACCACACACACACATATCTACACATATACATTAAATTATATTTACAAGTCGTTTATAAAGTGTAATTGAGTGCATTTTAATTATAAAGAGTTGTATAACATTCTACGGAATTACTTCGCTTCGTAGACTTTTTGTAAGCTTCATCGTATTTGTTAAGGAGACTCGCAATGCTAATTCCACTTCCAACCATTTATATAACTTAACTTTTTTTCTCCTCTGAATTATATTTAGAGAATTATTTCATCTGATTATAGCTGAAAATACAGTTTTTTAATGAAGAATTTAAGGATAAGAAGATAATTAAGTCCTTTTCTGATTATTCTTGATGCATTTAAATTTTTAAAAAAATGGAACATTAATACAGTCACTGAACTACACTGTAGAATGAGCATTGAAAATTTTAACAAAGGTTTCGTACTTTATCTTATGAAAACAAAATATCAGAATTTAATTAAATGTTTCACTTTTAGGAAAATAGAAAATACAAATTTTTGTGAATAAAAAGAAAATATCTTTAAAAAAATAAAATTTTAATTTTAATTTACAAAAATATAAGAATTACAAAATATTGCAGAAATTGCATGAAATAGCGAATAAATTTATTCTGCACAGGCTCGCTAAATATGAAATAGATTGAACAGTCAGACAGCTCTCCTTGTCACAGAAATATACCGTCCATCGGGTTTAAAAGTCATTCAGACTAACGTTCGAAGTTTAGTGAATAACATGTATTTTCCTTTGAATGAATAAACTAGCCAAAGAAAATTAAATTGAAAATTAGATACAAAGTTAACAAATGGATTGAACGAGCCGTTTTACAGCCTACCACTGTGTGTAAGCATTTTAGTGGATTTCCTTAAGTTATGTAAATATAACCCCATTTTTTCTAGAAAATTCTCCATGAAATCGTGTCTGGCCAACCATCATAAGCTTTGCCATATTCAATTAAATAAGCACACAAAATCATTAAGATGATTAAGTAATTAATTTTATGTTAGATGATACGAAGCTTTTCAAAAACTAGGATACTTTCCGTAAACAATTAGTGCTGTTCAACTGGAATTAGATCGAATTATTTATTTATAGCAGTGCTTCTCAGCCTCGTGATTTACATACATGTATTGCTCAGGGGTGGGAAAGAAATTCCCAGACAAAAATAATGCAATAATGAAATGTTAATAAGCAAATAAATATAATCATTAAACGAGTTGATAATTATAATTCAATTTGCAATTATAAGGAAATATACCTTATTAATAATCCAAAAGGCCGCATACTAATGTTATTAAACTGTTTAATAATGCATAAAAGAGCTCTTCAAAACTTTTCTCATTCTATATAATTTGTCTCCATCCTTGTACACATACTTACATTGACTTACAGTGAAGAACAGAGGAGAACTCTGTAGCTCAAGTTTTTATTCCTGATATATTGATACTGAATGACACCTAAAAGCACTTTTCTTTTACAATATATCTTCCCTTATGATCGTTAACGCACCCCTTCCTCATTAATGTCAGGCTTGTGTTCTTGATCGCATATGCGTCGCCACCGATTAGTGACTTCACGTTTGGTGTCGGATTGAATAAATAATCATTTTGATTTTTGTTCCGCTAAAACACCAGGGAGGCTACTTGTTTACATTATTGAGTTATTATTTATATTTTTTTTGTCCGGCACCAGAAAGAGAAAGAATTTCAGTAATTTAGTTAGGAGTTTAAAAATATTAATGCTAAACTTCTAAACGTAACTCCTGTTAGTATTCGCCGGTGAGGTTTAATTACGGGCCAATTCGGTTAATTATCTTTGTACAGCTTCGGCTATGTTTAGCTAGTTAACACTAGTTTAGTTTCTTATTTTCTACTTTAATTTAAAGCCCAAGTGGAGGCTTTCCTGTAAGCCCGAAGAGGGGACGACTGCCATTATTTCTTTGAGTGAATAAAAAGGTATTTTAAGCCTTCTTTGGTCTTATATTTTATATAGTTATAAGAAGACCAGCGAATAGTCGCTAGATACTCCCATAAAAATTCTAGTAGCCAAGGACACGTAATTTAACTATAACTTTATAATTTAAAAAGTCATCTTATTTAGACTTTATAAAAGTCGTTTGAAATAAGCGTTATTTTATGTCATGAGTATCATAACTAAAATAGTTTCTGACGTCCTATCATTAGACGATATCATCTTAGTTTTGAGTTTTGTTTCTTTAATTAACATTGTGGTATAGTTTAATCATGTTTTTTTCCTACTACAGTATGACAATATTGAGGCTATGTGTGCTTTAAGAGAGGCAGTTTTATGTCTTGTTATTTTTCTTGAAAATTCTTCGAGATTTCGAAATAGCTTACATCGAACTTACTTCGAAATAGCTACATGGGCGCTTCAATGTCTTTCAACACGTATAACATGAATATGAGTATGTTTTTCTTCGAAAATCTTCCGCGAAAACCCCGCAGTGACATTGTGGAAAACCCAGTGACAGTGTGGAAAAGATTACTAAATCTTAATAGCTCGACCAATGTTCGAAGCCAGCTTAACGGACTGACTACATGGATATCTTGAACGAATTTCCTCGTATGTGACATGCATACGAGCCAGTTTCCCTTAAAAAAGTCCTAGACGAAACCATCTCTTCTCTTAGGCATATACTCGTAGGCTTCGCATGCTTTCCCATTTTCAAATAACTTAACGTAAGCGGTGCGAAGGCATTCCTTCTCTTACGCAGCTGTAGCAGTTGCTAAAAAAATATAAACACCATTTATTTATTTACTCAACTATTTTTGTAAATTTAAAAATAAGAGCTATTTAGCTTTTTTAACTTATGATTAAGGTATATAGTTGGGATTATAGCGTATTTCTCTGAATTATTAGAAAAATGCATTGGACAAAAAATAAATTATAATAATACCAGAAACACTTTGTAAAGGAATAACAATTAATTATTTAGAAAATTAATGACTCATAAAAAGTGCTATAAATTCAGTTCTCAAACTTCGCACCAAATGACTGCTTTTTTTAAAATGAATTACGTATAAAAAAATAATCAGAATTAAAAATTGCAATAACATGGAAGATTATAACGTGGAGCGTATTTTAATGACCCACACCAAAAGATTATCAACCAATAATATTGTCGAAACAGTGGCATATTTTCCCAGAGAAATTTTTATAGCAATGTATTCAGTATATGCGCCTGAAGCATAGACCTTCTAATATTAATTTTAAGATAGAAAAAAATTTTTGTCAAGAAAGAACCATCTTGTTTTCTCCAAAGAACTGCAAGGTGAAACTGATATTAATATTAGCGACAGAACAATTTTCATGCACACTGGTGAACAGAAAGTTGTATTCTCGGCATCCAAGGAACTTACTATTTTTAAAGGAAATGCGTTCCAAAAAGTGTATGCGTTTTACGAAAATGTAACAAACCTAAAATTATCCTGAAAAATCTGAGAAACAGTGGAGAAATGTACTCTGAAACAATGAAACAAGAATAAAATGCACCTTACGGAGTGGATAGAAAATAACTGCTCTGTTGACCTCAAGAACAGACGAATTTGCTGGCTCAAATTTTGGATTATGAAATAAACCAAACTACATAATGAAAATCGTTAAAGACAGAAATGACAGTCTTATGTTGTGAAATTGTTTTCATCATTTCACATTATCATAACTAAACATTTGTGTGCGAATATCATAGAGAACATAAGTTACCATGAGTAAGACAAGTACATACCGCTAAAATGGCAATGTCAACAAGATATTGATCTGATGCATTCAGCAATGTTAACAAAAATCTTGACCGAATGAAAACAAGGTGATCGATGTTCTGGCATGTCTTTTTCTATCGTTAGACCTATATCCAATTGAAAGCATACGGCATGAACTAAACAATAATGTTCATCAAAATTGAAGGAACTCTGAATAGTCGTACAATTCTATTGATAGCTGTACCATATCTATTGAAAATTTTCAAAAATTATTCCACTACTTGCCACAAAGAATATAGGCCCTAAACGGAAGTTTAAAACTAAATGATGATAAAAAGTTGGATTTTTTCAACGAACACTAGTAATAATAACAAACACTTTGTTTTTTGTTTAATGCATTTTGTGAACAGTTCAGAAAAAATATTATGACAGTTTAGTAATCGACGATAACACTTACATAATAAATAAATCATGTGACGATAAGCCAAACACTATACATTAACTATGAATTAAAAACGTTATACACTCATTATTCATAAATCTGTAAAAAATAAAAAATAAATTTTGTTTCAAGTTTAATAGCCATAGTTGTAATTTCGTACATTTTACCATAATTAAATAATATAATGTAAGCCATTAGCCTTCTCTTCTGACCTAGGAAAAATGCTAACATGAAATAGATACAAAAACAAATGGCATTTACAAACACAAGTATAAAATACGAGAGACTGCAGCGTAACTATGCTTACTGCTCGATTACAACATGCCTTTCTTCTAAACCAGACTGAGAGTAGTATTTCAGAACTAAAATTTTAATTTAGAACCAACAGTGTAAACCTTAGTTTAATAAAATGTCATAGGAGAAAGAAAAATCAAAATACATTTTTTTTTACTCAAGAATGCGAAATATCGAATTATTAAGAAAAATAACTCTCGAGAATTGGAAATTTTCTTTTCAATATTCAAATTCCAGTCTCCAGTATCTGGATTTTCAGACACAATCGCTAAATACATTACAGAGATTGTCTTATCTTGTAGCTTTTTACAGATCTCTCCTTATTTTAATTTAGGGAGTTTTTCGAAATATCAAGTTTTCTATTCTAAAAAAAGTACTGTGAACTGTATTCAGAGGGTGTTAACACTTCGAGAAGAAAGTAAAGTTAAATAAAAAAAACTATTAATCATAGAATATGAAACTGCTAGAGCTTATTCTTCTGTTAGAAAAGGAACTTAATCCATCTGTTTCATGAGTTTGGATTATATAATTATGCAAAAGCACAAATGTTATTTGTATAAAGAGGAGGGATTCCTTTGAGGAGGACATTCTATGGAAACGAACCTTGCATACACGGTACACATGAGATTAAGTTAGTCTATTTGGATATGGAAAACCAGGGATGCATACGTGGAAGACTTTCTAAAAAAACTCGCTCGTATCCACATTAGACATGGCGAAAACCACGAAATTGTCTCAGCAGCCTAGCCCTTTCGCCTGGAGTCGAATGACCAGTTTTCAGCGACTTTATTGCCTGGTTGTTGGTTGGAGAAGTTTCTACCTAGATACGTATAATACATATTGATATTTTTCTTCCCTTGATGTGTCCGTCTGAGGAACAAACTTTAAATGGACAGTAAATTGTGACTGAACTTTCCCGAGGAATAATTGTAAACTTCTAAATTTTTGATTGCCAGGTCGATGTATAACTCCTGTTTCGCCAGTATGGCTGATGATAAAAAAAATCTAATTTCGGAAGTATATGTGTAAAATGCGAATCGTTATTTTGTAATAATTCATTATAATTAACCTGGTATATAACATCATAATTATTTAATTGGATGCCCATTCTGTCTTAAAAAATTGTTTAAGTTAAAAATTGCTCACTTGCTTCTTTTTCGAGATAACAGGAGCGTAAATGTTCAAAATACTGCATCAAGCTTCAGCATGAAATGTTGCTTTTATATTCACATTTCATTTCCTTATTCAACATACAGTGGTTCTATAAAATAAACATATCTTTATTACATTTTCTGTTGCCAAATGCCAAAGTTTAATGAAATTCAACGCATGGGAAAATCGCGACTGACGTCACGAGCAGCACCGTCTATAGAGGCCAGGACAAAGTTGATATAAAACATCTAGATGTGTTTTTCAATTTTCTGCTTTCTACGATACAACTCCAGCTAACCTATAGGTCAGGTGTAAATTCCTCACATCCTTCCATAAAAAGTAATTGAAGAGAGAAAAGACCTAGTAAACAAATTACAAATTATGGTCCACCACATTTTAATTGGTCGCAGCTATAGAGCTAATTTTGAACCAATAAAGATGAGAAAAACTAGCTATACCCTCACCGGGATTTAAATTATCCTGAACTCCCATTAACTAGTTGGATGTGCGAACAATAACACTACGAAAGCACGCATAGGGGAATTTCTTATAACTGTAAGAAAATATCATGGTGTTATAAATTTACGTAATTGTTTCTGTTTATTTGTTTGTATTTCATTTTTTTAGTTTTTTTATAAACATTGCTGCGTCTTTTGTATTTATTTCTTATTTCTAGCTCGTTTTATGTAATCGAATTTCATCATTTTTGTTTAATCGAATTTGTGGGCACCGATTGAATCAGTAAATTTTTATCTTATGTATTATTTTGCCGATCTTGTAATTCAGAATACATCCAAATTTTAATGGTAACAATAGTTCAGCTGGAATTTGAAGGTAACATTTGAAAGTTTATCGCCAACTTAGAGACATTTTGGTCGCACTGAGCTTCTGCAAAGGCGATTACTGCTTTAGATATTGCTATTTCAGGGATTTTTTGCCCAGCTTTTCGCGTGATAAGAAGACTTTCTTTTTCGCATGTTTCTTCCATGAGCAATTTGTTTCACTTTGCCTTACTATACGAGCTGCTGTTTTTTCCCATAAGGTTTCAATTTTTTTCTGTTCGCCTGTCATAATTTTTAAGGAAATCTCGGAGAATCTATAGGATGCAATAATTAATTTTTTTGTTCTTTTTATATAGTTAAACAATTATATATGAGTAATAAAATTAGAAATAAAATCATCAAATTGTGTTTCTAACTATTCTGATATCTCAATCTTGATAACTTTGGGAGAAAGTTGCAGAGTCATTAGGTTATTTTGAAGCAGGAAATAAGAAAAAAGAGCAATGCCCACGCCGGGACTCGAACCTGGACCTCTCGAATACGGGCCGAATGTGCTAACCGTTACATCACCAAGGCATGCTAAAAGAGGAAGAAAATACCTTGTAAAGTAACAAAGAACCAGTAATTCTTCGGGAAAACGCAGCAAATATTCTTTAAGAAATCTAAATTTAGAATTGTCAAAAGAAATAAGCAGGTGAGGCTTCAGGCTTTGAAAGAAAAAGAACATAAAAAATTAGATACAAAAAAATGGTCAAAATATTCGAATGAATTCAAAGTCGCTTTTCGAGCATTTTTTCCTTTTCACTCGCCGTTCTGGAGCACTTCCGTATCACCTTCCCCTCCTCCCCAGCAATATCAGCAATAACGGAGCCGTAAAATTTTACGCTAAAATAAGCTCCTAGTACGTTTTCACAATCCATTAGCTACGTATTTCAGAGCGATTCCCGTACGAGAAGGAAAGGAGTAAGGGAGAAAAAAATAACAGGTAAAATAATCGAAATCCTTCAATCAATCACGTTTTGGAATTCGTCGATCAATCTGATCGATGGGCATTCATTTCTTTTACCTTTACTCTGCTCAACGCAAATGGCATAAATCTCTGCATTTAAGCTGACTCAGCCAGAAAAGTAGCTTTAGGATCTTCTTTTTCTTTTCGTAAATGAGACGGAACTTTTAGCTTTGTGTAAGACGCTCTTTCCTTTTACTTTGCATATCTGAATCTTTAATATCGAGCCCATACATGCATTTAAGTAAGAATAAAACGAAATATATATAGAAGTCGTTTACTTGGAATGCAAAAATATACACGATTCCAAGAGGGCCTTAGCAAAAATTATACACCTAGATGGAACCTTCTAGAAGGCTAAGTCTGATTTCTGCAAATTTTAAAACGACTTTATAAGATTGCGCAAACAGCATATTTGCTAATGTCAAATAAATTCGAGGATTTCGAATTTTTCTCTTTTGTTTTTTTTTCATTTTAACTGTCAAATTACTTTTTAATTTAAATAATTTTAAGCTGCTTTTAAAATTAAAAAACATACACTGCAGTGTACTATCAAAAATCCAAATTAGAACTTCGGATTGCTCCATAAGTTTCATTTCAGTTTTTAGTTTCTAAAATGCAAGAAATAAATATCACTCTCCGAAACTGCAGCTCCACCAAGTGCTAGGCATAACGTCCCCTCGAATACTGATAGCTCGACAAAAGTTGCAACTCATGAGAACGTGCTGGCTGCACAGTTATTTTCGTGTTCCTCTTCGTCAAAATGAATCACTTTTGTATTTCTCCTCGTCTCCGTAAACGTCCGTGTACACCAGTTTCCCTTAGAAAGTCTTCCATGAAGACATTCCTCCTCTTAGGCAATTAGCTTTCATGTGTTTTGTCACGTTCAAATAACCTAACCTATCCTAACCGAAGCTGCAGAAAGTCGTCCTGCATTTCCTGCCAGTACCGATAAAAAATGTCCATATTAAACGATTCTTATATATAAATCTGTATATGTACAGAATAATTCATTAAAACACATTTCAATTCAATGGCAATCTTCATTTAGAATTACTGTGATGGACGCATTTCCAGAATTTAATTAGTTTTATAAAAATAAATATTCCAAACTCAAAAATACACAATACAAATATTTAGTTACTTAGGTATTTGTGTTATCTTTTCGTTTCTGATGGATATCTTTCCTTCCTCGTATATATGAATGCAAATTTTCGAACCCGAGTGATTTCCCAAAACTATTACTGTGAATCTCAAATCGAGATCTCTCGAAATTTCATTACTTGCCCCGTAAACACCCAACGAATTTTCTTTCTTTGTGCCTCGGTAAAATTTGTGCTCTATTTTTTACTGAAATATACTCAAGAATTTTCAAGGTCTTTTGCAAGAAAATACCTCTCCATGTTTAATACGTTACGTTGATGTCCCAAATCACCACAATTAGTTATTCGCGTAGCTTAGTTTACTTTTATCGTTTATGTAGAAGGAGAAACTACTGCTTACTGTGTGACAGTCATTTAATTATTATTCACGAGTTGCACTTAAAATTGCATACCGTCCTACCTGTTTAATTTCTGTCGCATTAATTTGCGCAGAATGGAATTTACGCAAAATTAAACTATGTGAAATGATGTTAAAATCTTACATTTCATAAGGGTGACTCACAGTGCTGCTGACTTAAATCGATTAGTGACTTCAGATGTTCCCAAGCAGTATGGTTCCAAACATATATGTATAATTTTGAGTAAATTACCATACTTACATTTAAATTTTGTAAACCTGAGATAAAATACTGTGATTTCTTAAGGGTAACTCATGGTGTTGTTGACTCAAAAGCTATTATTGATTTTAGTTGATCTCAGGCAGCATAGCTCCAAATATTTTTTGGGTAATAATGATATTTGCATTTCAGTTTTAGTTGATCCCAAGAAGAATCGCTCCGAAAATAATTAGCATGCAAACCTTAAGCAATAGATTCATTTTTTAACATATAATCACAAACTTGTTGAAAAGGGGTTTTGATATCAATACAAAGAAACACCAACTCAGTAAAAATGTGATGCATATACATATAAGAGCACCATGACATTAGAGGGTATGTCAGAGAGTCCAAAATGCGAGGAGTCAGCGAGCGCAGTGCGAAAATCTGAAAACTTCTTAAAACTATCTGCAAAGGCAGATAGCCGTCTTACCGACAAATACACCAACAATTGTACTACCCATTCTTACAATCCTCAGCCCACTATATCTGGTAACGCAAGAACTGGGCACAGCGGAAAACGTCTTAAGATTAAAGGTGGATGTCATTACACATGTTACTACCTGAAGAACAGAACACAGTACCGTCGGCAAAATGCATCCTGTACGATATGACTGTTAAGATCTTTATGAGTGATACAGCAAAAGAAGAACAGGAAGAACGACTTTGTTTGTTTACATTAGCTATACATAAATCACGTGATTTCCGTCTACCTTCCTTGTTTACATTAGCTACATGTTAAGTTACGCGATCTCTGACGTCACTGAATGTAGCTCATTACGTTAGACTAATTTTCGGCAGATTTTTTCAAAATGTTTTTATCGATAAGTTCGTTTCGTTACGTTGCATTTCATTACCATGCATAATTCACCAGGAGATTTTGCAAATGTTGCCATTGCAAAAAATTTAAAAACTTTAATTTTAAATACCTGTACGATATGACTGTTAAGATCTTTATGAGTGATACAGCAAAAGAAGAACAGGAAGAACGACTTTGTTTGTTTACATTAGCTATACATAAATCACGTGATTTCCGTCTACCTTCCTTGTTTACATTAGCTACATGTTAAGTTACGCGATCTCTGACGTCACTGAATGTAGCTCATTACGTTAGACTAATTTTCGGCAGATTTTTTCAAAATGTTTTTATCGATAAGTTCGTTTCGTTACGTTGCATTTCATTACCATGCATAATTCACCAGGAGATTTTGCAAATGTTGCCATTGCAAAAAATTTAAAAACTTTAATTTATCTTCCACATAGCCATGTAAAAAACACTTCTACAAACGATTACCAAAGGGTTAAGATTTTTAATTTATCATTCAAACTGAATGAGTCTTTAAAAGCTCAGAAATCTGAGCAATTATAAAGTACTAACGGATTTCTTACAATTTTAAGCTCTTATTTTAATTTTAGTAATATATACTTTAAGACAAAAAAAAACGACGCACCGAGAAGATATAAAGCAAATTGGACACAAATTGATATGCATACAGTTTTCGACGGAAAATGCAAAATTTTTCATTTTGGCTGCCAATGAATGAACGGTTGTCGCTACAGCGCATCTGATCTGCGCAACTGGCAGGGTACTTAAGAGGAGAAATTACGATTCCAGGTCATATATTCTTCACGAATTTCATTCTGTTCTTTCCTGCACAAGTGGCATATCGGCGGGGTTACCGCAAGGAAGCCTTATTTCACCGACATTATTTTGTATTTACATAAATGATATCCCGGAGCCTCCAGACGCTACTTTAGCCTGCTATGCCGATGATACGGCTATTCTCTGCAGCTCTATAAATCCAAATAAAGCAGTATAAAAATTACAAAGGGCAATTACCCTAATCAATGAATACTTTAAGGCATGGAAAATTAAAATCAACCCAAATAAATCACAAGTCGTAAACTCCAGATACAATAGAAAATATGTAACAAGCATAAAAATCGACGACAACCCAGTTCCAAGTTTTGATACAGTAAAGTACTTAGGCGTAATTCTGGACGAAAAATTATTATTTACTCCTCATGTAAATTACATAAAAGAAAAGGCAAGAAAGGCTTTTATGTCTATCTACCCGCTGCTCGGAATCCAAGTTAAACTTAAATACAAAAAAGATATTATATTTGCAAGCAATCCGGCCTATTTTGTTATATGCAGCTCCGGTATGGGCAGCTACATCAAGAACAAATAGACAAGCTCTGCAAAGTCTCCAAAATAAGTATTTGCGTATTATTATTAAAATAAGTATTTGCGTATTGGTTTGTTAGAAACTCTATAATACACAATAGTTTGAAAATAAAGCCGCTGGACTCTGAAATACTGGTAGCTTCACATAACTTCTTCTCGAATTGTGATAAACATAGTAATAACGCAGTCAGATCGATTGGAGATTATGCTTATACTATAATACAAAGATGTAAAAGGCTACGGACAATACATCACAATGTACAGTGGTGAATGTAAATAATGTAAATACTGTATATAGTATAATTTTTAATTGAATATTTCTTTTCAAATTTCTTTTTCAAATTTCATTTTTTGAGTTAGAATGTTACTTGTATGTAAATATGCTATTGGACTTTGCAAATTTCGTCTTCAACTTACGATTGGATGCTGCAACTAATATGTCTGCCATTCGAAATGCTATCCAAGAATTGCTATCACCGGATATTATCTAGAGAAAGCTTGGATTCTGTTTTCCGCCATGACATAGCTATCGTTTCGTCACAAGATATGCCTGAGTTAGATACGCCATTCCGGAAGTTTCCAGCACTAAAGTGCAGATGTTTTTCCTTTTATCGGATTAGACAAGTTTTCACTTCATTGTAGGATTGTTAAAAGAGATTATGGATGAGTAAAGATCTTCGGATCGAACACTCATGATTTAGGAAGATGACCTATGACCTATCCCTATACTCTAGTAGACAGTAACTATGCCCCACATACAGGTGCGCGAACGATATGCGCAGATGTCAGAATTTGAAAAGGTCGTGTAGTTGGACTCAAAGAAGCCGGTTCGTCTTATCGGCGAATAGCTCGACATTTGAGCAGGAGCGATGCCACTATCAGACGATGTTGGCAGGAATCGGTGAACCATAGCCACACATGGCGTCAAGAAAGAAGCTGTAGGCCTAGAGAAACGGCAGAACGTGAAAACCGAGCAATCGTCAGAGCGGTACTCACAGGCAGAGATGCATCATTATCATCGATTGTACGTGCAACTAGCGCTTCAGTGACCGCAAGGACCATTCATAGACGGCTCACAGAAAGGGGGCTGAGGTCACGGCGCCCCTTTGACCTCTGTGCAATGTCAAGCCCGTTTGCAGTGGTGTCGGGCTCATTCGCACTGGAATGTCACTGACTGGAATAGAATAGTCTTCAGTGATGAGTCCCGCTTTGAACTGAGCCCAAAGACCAGAGAAGGCGTGTCTGGAGACGCTTCGGACAGCGGTGTGATACCAACCTGACTGTCTTCCTGCAAACAGGCCGACAACCAGCAGTGATGGTCTGGGGTGCCATTTCATTTCATAGTAGGACCCTTTTGGTTGTCATCCGTCGCAACCTTACAGCGCACCGGTACGTCGACGAAGTTCTAAGCCCCGTTGTGTTGCTCTTCATATCACGCCACTCTTGGCTTAACATTTCAGGAAGATAATGCCCGCCCCCACACTGCACATGTTTCTACTGCTTGCCTTAGTGCTTGCTGAACATTACCTTGGCCAGCAAGGTCGCCGGATCTCTTTCCCATTGAACACGTTTGGAGCACTATGGGCAGGACCCTCCAACCAGCTTGGGATCTTGACGATCTAAAGCGTCAGTTGGACAGAATTTGGTACGATATCCCTCGGGAGGACATCCGCAACCTCTATCAATCGATGCCAAGTCGAATAACTGCTTGCATAAGGGCCAGAGGTGGGCAAACGAGTTACTGACTTTCTCACTTTGTGAAGCTCTATCACTTCAATTTTTCTCAAACTCTAATCATTTGTTTTTCTGCACATGTAGATCACTTCTACCGATTTTCGTCCCATTTGGATAACTTCTTCTTGGTGCATCGTTTTTTTTTGTTTGTTTGTTTAAGAGTGTACTTAATTCGCATAAATGTTCGCATAATCTGTTGTATATTAAAATGTATTTAATATACAACACATCTAATTGGTAATGTTTACGAACATTTTCCATATCTGTAATTAATTAAAAATGATGCTCACGCTATGTATTATGTGCAGCAAAATGCAAACTTGTTCAGCTTTTCATTTAAATTTTCTTTAACTAGTTCATGCCAAGCGCAAAAGATTTATCATTCCCAAATTTTCTCTCTATGGCTTTCTTTCCCAGAAACTTGAAAGGTGAGATTTTTTCAGCCTAAACACACCAAAATTCTTCATTTATAGTAACAGTTTCTCCTCTGTCACTCCAAGTTTCATCTGTAGCGGAAGTTTCTTCCTATAAGAGCAGCTTGACTTTCTAAACCAGCTGTCTCAGAGTTATTTCGGTTTTGACTCGAGTCTCTTTCGTTTTCCAATAACGTTTTCTCTGCGATAATCTTCTTCTCCTTTTTTATATTTTATTGTTATTACTTTTTTATTCTATCACTCTGTATTCTTCGTTTGCTGATACTTTGTTGTTTCCATTCCGTTCCTGTGGAAGAGAAGTGAGTGGGTGTGGGCATGGTGCTTAAGAATTTATTTTTTCTTCTTCAGGCCTGTTTCGGAAAATGGGAAATGTCGTCCAGAAGTGTATTGTTAATGGTGTTAAGAGGAGAAGAAACTGCGGAAAAGAAATACTGTGCAAAGAGATCATTAATATCATTCGAAATCATTGTTGTTGAGGACAGGGGCACTTATTTTGAACTTTAATTTCTGCAATATTAAATAATTTTGGACCATTTTTCTTTATCGATTTCAATCTTTAAGGAACTAAAGTTTATTGGGATAAATAAGCCTTCGCCAAGTGTTCTTTACTACTTTGCTATTACATTTTTGCAAGAGTGTGTAATCGATACACACATATTCAGTGAAATAAACTTTTATTGTTAATTTAATTGTTTAATTAAAATTCATTAACAGAAATTTTACTGACTTCACAAATGCGTAGAATTTTATCTTTTCAAAATCTGTCAACCGATAATATGTATGTATGATAACATTGTTTACATTTCGTTACCTTTTAGTATCTCATAAACTCTCCGATAAAAGCAGAACGTTACCTGTATATGTCGAGGAAATATTAGATGTTTAATGGGCAGTACGGAAGCACTCATTAACTTTACGCTATTGGAAGGTGCTTCCAGTGTGTTGCTCAAGATATGTTACAGCTACAGCCCTTAACACTTTTTTTGTCAAATTGCTAAATTTGTGTAAAAGATGCGAGAAAGATTCGTATCTAGTTTCACCCATATATACATCATGATGCTGGGCAGGTATCACAGTACATACGGCAACATTCAAACGAGCATTCCAGAAGTGGTACCATACGCGCGTACGTCCATTATGATGTTTCCAGGAGATTCATCTGTAAAGACGTTGACGCACAAATCATGCGTCCATATATGTCCTTCGACGCACAACTTCAGCTGCAGACACCCTTTAAGACAAACTGATCATTAACCAAGCAAACAATTCGTGATCCAAAAGACGATGTCTCACCATACATATCAATGTAGGTTTGGTATCAAAACACCCTTTTTCCTCTGCTACACTGCTTGATGTAGCTGTACGTTCAGTATGGGTCTTTTTTAAAATATGTATGTCCTCTGGAGCATATGTATAACGAGGTCATTGTAAGCTTATATGGCGCTTCTTGCTGGACTCATGTGTTGCATTCACAAGAAATGGTCATGTATATTACCCAATGAAAATAGCTATTCGGTAGGGTAACAATGCGCAGTTACAGTACGTTATTATTCAACTTTAATAGCATGCACAATATATTCTGCAGGAACCTCCGTCTTTGTATTCGAGGCACATCTAATCACACATCTAATCAAACAAAGAAAGAGAGAGTGTGATTTTAGTACGAGAAATGAATTCTCTCTTCTTTTCCTTCATACCTCTAATAAATGACTTTACAGGTGTCCATTAACCAACGAAGAATAAAATAGTAACCTGGCAAAACTAACGGATAAGGAGATCAGTGAGTATTTAAATCAGTTCTTGGCATGAACTGTTGCAGCCATTTTGTTAACAAGAGAAATATTTCTAACTCAGTGTGTTAATTGCGCGTTCAACACTTTTTTAATATTTTATCATTTTTTTAATATTAAATTCTTTTTTTAAATATCAGACAGTAATTGGAAGTATTCAGATTGTATTTTCTTTTTAATTTTATTAGAAACAATTGTTGTAGTGACTGAGAATTGACTTAATATATTTAATAGTCTTATTTCACTATTACCCGCTTACTTAAGTAAAACCAATACATTGCTTTCGCAGTTTCCTCCTTACTTTAATGTTTGCGGTACCAGTTGAATTCACTCTGATAGAGAACATTTCTGCCTTTTAAGCTTCTTTCAGAATGCTTTTCTTTCTATGTGATATATTCGCTGTAAACAAGAATATTCTCAATATTTCAAGACTAAAATCAGTATTCTGTACTCTCCATGGATAACAGAATTTATTTATTTGCGAAAAATTACAGCACTGTCACGTCGTGCCTATTTCATTCGTACTTGCTTTAGCTGAGAAAGAATAGGAAGTATATAAGAATGTTCAGAGGAAGCAACAAGTAACTATAATGGTTTCGTAAGAAGCAGATCTAATTTTTATTTTTGTTTTTATTTTCAATAATTTAACATCAAAACCTCAATAAGTATGTTACTTATCGCCCTGAAAGGAAACGAGTTCTAGAATAGTTAAGCTGAGTTCTAAAAAAAAATTAAATAATTTTTTTTCAAAGTTATACAGTTTGAATTAAGTGAACCAAAAATTAAATTCATATTTAACTGTTAAAATATTCATATTTAACTATTATAAATATTATTGATCATTTGTGACTAAAATGTAAAGCTTAGTGAAACTAGGAATACCAGATAAAAATCAAAATTATGAATGCGAAATTTTAATTGAATTTGCATAGTCCTATGAGCAGAAACTAGCAGTATCCTTGTCGGAATTCAAACGCCCGACCTTTCAATCGCTAGCCGAACGTGTTTTCCAATTACACCACGAAAGAACACCGTAAGAAGGGAGTAAATATCTTATAAATTAAATGCAATCATTCTCGCCTTATTCTGTCTTATCTCTACCATAATATTGGATGTACTGTTCCTTAAATTTTTTTATGATTCAAGGAAGTTTTTCTGTGACCCACATAGATTTCTTATTTATCACATGGGAACAGAAATATTGTAACAAAAATTTTCCATTTTTAGCTGAACACTTTAATCGCTTTCACTATTGTGAAAGTGAGCACACGAAAACGCGTCCATAATTCTTCAGAATCTATTACGAGAATTTTTAAAACTTTTTGCTATATTTTTCTTCCAACTCTGCAGCAGAATGTGAACAGATAGTTTCTACCTCTAACATGCCAAACTATTCCTCGAATTATTTCAGTCTGCATTTGTCGGTTGAGAGGAATGTACTAATACGTAAGACGAAGTGAAGCAAAGTAAAACATTCAATTTCGGATTCATACGGAGAGGTACCGAAATAAGGATGTCTAGGGTTATTCTACATCGCGGTTAACCCGACGCAATTAAAGAAACACAAGGAAACACACAAACATCCATATTTTATTGAACAAAGTAAACTTCTATTATTGATAATTTACCTTGATTTTTAAGCAGCTTACCCTGACGAATGCATTCAGTTGGTAACGCGAATTAAATATGTACTCAAAACAAAAATGTCATACGGTGGATATCGGAAGAAATAAACTTCATTCGAAATGAAGACATTAAATTATTAATGGCATTAAAAAATTGCAGTACAGAAGAACTTAAAAACAAGATCATCGAATTCAAACTAACGTGTAAAAGTCGAATAGACCTCCCTTTTTTTATAATGTTTATAAAATCTGGAAAACGTACAATTAAATTAAATTAGTTGCCGTCGATACAAACAGCTCCAAAATAATATGACACCATCTTCTGCTACTGCTGTCCATTCTCGCATTTTTATCTCCAATTTTACATTTTCCATGGATAGTATTTTGTTAACTTGATAATTTTAATAGTAATTTTCCATCATTTTGCAAGAAAAACGAACTTAATTTTTCTTTCGATAAGGCTTGGATAATCCGCACCCGGTTAATCTGGTGCTGATTACCGGTTAATCGAGAGTTGACAGCACTCGCATTGTGTTTTGGAGAAAGGCACATTCTTTTCGAAAACTACGTCAACACTAATCTCCACTCCCCATGCGACGTCTGAAGGACATTCGCAAGCCATTTAACCTTTCTGATACCCAAACCCGTCCGAAACTCACGCATGTTGGAGAAAATTTTCAGAAAGAAGGTTTTAAAAAAAATTTCGAAAGAGTTTCCGAATGATGAATGAATTTCGAACGAAAGAATCTGGAATTAAGAAGTATGGATTATCAGGCGAACGTGGCAGATTTGGAATGAATCAAATCCACTTGCATCCGGGCACTTTTCTTTCCCGGCTTTGATTTATGACCCCGGACGATTCCCAGGAATAAAGAAAAACGTAACGCGACGAGACATTTTCAATACTTACTTATTCGGTCCTGGCCTCCGAACAAAGAGATTCTGAGTATTCAGTTTGAAGAATTAATGTGCTTCCTCAACTTCAATCAGTTAAGGGTTTTCTTTGAACCGCTGGTCCTATATTTATCTTGCATATGACGTTATTCCAACCAATCAGTTATCAGCGGTAATTTATTATTTTCTTAGCAATAAAGAAATAGACAGCAATTTGTATAACTACATCATTTCGAAAAACGTGTGCTTCCTTCCACAATCAAGTGTTAATCTTTAAAATAAAAATTTACGTTATTTAGAAATGCATTTGTTGGTTTTATATACATCTGTTTCTCTAAAACATTAGAGAGTGATTAAATTTGAAATATAAATAAAAGAAGTTTTCTTCTTTAAATGCCCTGTTTCCCTTAACTGTCAATTTTCGAGTCTTAATAGAAGTTGAACTAAAGATCTAATATTTAATGCAATTGGTAATACTTGCGAAGTCTCATATATTCACGGTAGCGTAATATTAATGCCCAAACGATTTAAAACAAAACAAAAACCTAACATCACTCTTGATGGTAAATTACCTAAGAATTGATGGTCACACGTGCGAGAAACCCAAAATATTTAGAAAAATACTGATGTATTATTAAAATAAAACTGTTAAGGCTACTGCTCATAAATCGTTCATTAGTTTACGGTCAAGAGGGAGAAGGAAGCTAAAAACTATTTCGTATCTTTTAGGTTCTGCCCTTTAATGTAAATTAACTTTAAGTTTTTAAACTCTACTTATTCTGACAAGCAAGTTATCGCTTCTTGTATGAAATTACCACTATGTCCCAAGAAGGATTTACGCAACCTTTTGTTTTATGAACTTGAACTTGAAAATGCACAGCTGGTGCGTACAAATTAAAATTCCGCGACTTGATGTTATGCGGTAACAGAAAATTGAATTCACAATTCTTAATTGATTCGTGGCAGAAGACTGCAATACAAGTGACTCAGTTTGGCAATAAAAATGACGTTAGTTCAGTTTCCGGTTAACAAAATGGCTAATGCCGACTGACTAGCATAGCAGAGCCAAGAGAGAGAAAAGCACAACTGCGAGTCTCTCTGCTGAAACCTTTATATGTAAAACTTCCAAGGACTCCGCACTGAATAGTATTAACTAATTTGTATCCTGATGAAAGCTAACGCAAAGAAGTGACAGTACAGATACAAATCATAAGAAATGGGTTAATTAGGTTAAACTCTAATTTCTAACCCCTTAACTGTCAAGTTATTTTGATTATTTGCGTGATTGTCAATTTTTTTATTGCAAAAATCAAATGTTTGCCGCGCAATCAAAAAATAAAACAAAATGCCACACACTTTGAACATGAACCTCTATCCTTTGAAACCTTCAGTAAAGTTATGTCATCTATTGAACTGAAGCCGAAATAAACTTCTCACGATATACACTGGTGTGCAAAAATTAAGGACGAAGTCGAAAAATTAGCATATCAGCTGAACGAAGAGGCAGAGCGGACAGAAAGACCAATCAGGAGATTAAGTAAGATGATGTACGGTAGCACATGCGCAGATACGCAGGTAGACGTAATGGGGGAGTGTCTGAGTAGTATAAAGCATGTTGGCGGTGTAAGATCAGTATTTCTGGCAAAGAGATTGCACGCCGTATAGCAGTTAAAATCACACCGAGTTGCTGCCTCAGCGAGAAATGGCGAATAATCAATCTGTTAGACGACATCAGGATGCTTTTACCCGAGGTCGAATCATTGGGAAGTTGGAGGAAGGCCGCAGTGTGACAAGTGGGGCTGCAGAGTTCGGAATTGCTCACAGCATCGTTTCACGACTTCGGAGACAATTTCAAACTACAAGAACAGCTATCCGGGGGTTTAGTAGTGGTCGTCCACGAGGAACCACATCCGCAGATGACCGGTATATTGCATTACAGGCCAGAAGAAACAGGCGGCAGACAGCGGGAGAAATCGCTAGACACACGACACAGGTGTGTCGACTGGACGACCGATATCGCGTTTTACCGTAGTTTACCACTAGAAGACTGCACGGTGGTGGTCTGTTTGCTCCACGCACTGTACGGTGTGTACCCCTAACGCCTGCCTATCCGAGAAGGCGTTCTCTGTGGTGCCGGGAACACCGGAATTGGAGAGACAGTGAATGGGGACGAGTACTCTTTACAGATGAGAACAGATTTAGTCTGAGTTGCGATTCTAGACACATACACATCTGGACAGAGCGGGGAACACGCAATAACCCCTTCAACATCATCAAAAGGGAATGTTTTGGAGGTCGCGGAGTTCTCGTTCGAGCAGACATAATGCTTGGTAGGCGGACCGACCTTCATATCTCCCAAGGAGGTTCGTCACCTGGGACTGCTATTGTAACGAGGTTTTTCTTCCTTACATGCGTCTTTTTACAAGGGCTATGGGTCCTCAGTTCCTCTTCATGGACGACAACGCTCCACCTCATCGCACAGTTACTGTCGAAGAGCTGTTGGAGAGTGAAGATATTGAACACATGGATTGGTCGGCAAGGTCTCTGGATCTAAATCCCGTCAAGCATGTACGGAACTTACTAGGGAGACCCGTGGAAGCACGTAACTTATCGCCAGTAACGATTCCGAAACTGCGATTGGTGCTACAAGAGGAACGAGCAGCAGTGTCTCAACAGCTCATTAACAACCACATATCCAGCATGCACAAATGATGTGAAACCTGCCTAGCAGTCAGGGGAGATCATATCCCCTATTAAAGACCGGATGTTTTATGCTGGACACCCATCACAGGGATGTTTCGGCCTTCAGTCGCATTGCGCTCCATGCTACTTTTTCAATAAAGCTTCTTTTTATCCCTCTGATTTCTCTTTTAGTAAGTGTTGCTTGCATTACTCATGTCCTTACGTATTGGGGACCTTACGGTATTAAATGTGTTGATTTGGAAAGCTTTTGTACAAAGTTATATTGAAAAAAACCGTCTCGTCCTTAATTTTTGCACACCAGTGTATATTCGGGTATAACAATAAGATGCACTCAAAAAAATTACCCCGAGTAGTACTCGGGCGTGACATTTTGGAACACGAGTGCTATGCCCGAGATTATTTCGGGTCTGACAGTTGAAAGGCTTCAAATGTAATCAAAGTGAAGGCACTGGTGATCGTCAGGGGCCTTTTTCACCTGTAACCTATGAGTTCAAGCTCAGTAGTGAGATGGAAAATAATCAATTTCGTTTTATTATTAAAGTAAAATAAAGTTGAAAGACACCAGTTACTGTTACGTTTATTCGCAAATAACAACCTAAGACTTGACAGCCAGTTGCTAAAAATTGAATTGACTCGAGTAATCGTCATGACCTCTTGTGACCGGCGACTATAATATCAATAGTGTGAAAAATCTCAATCAATATAAGTAAAAATTTTTAATATGAAATTAAAGTGAATGACACTAGTGGTCAAGGTCATCTGTCATCAGCAGCCTACCACTCCAAGATCAATAATGTGACAGAACCAATGCAGATAAAGAATTTTAAAATAAAACTGAACTGAAGGACACCAGGAACCGTAAATATCATTTGTCACAGGCGACTTATGATTTCAGGGGCTATTATAAAGCAGGCGAAGCCTAGCCAACCGAACCGGCCAAAGGACGATCATAATGAATGATTTACGAGGGTACAGGGATGCTTTTTACGAGGGTGTTGTGTAACAGAGCTCCATTTATTTAGATATAAATTATTAAAATAAAATTCACTTCGAAATATCGGTGACCGTCAAATCCATTGGTGAGTGATGATCTATGACTAAGATGAATACTGTAACAAAGCATAATCAATTTATATAAGAAATATTAAAATAAAATTGAACCGAATGATATCAATGATCATCAAGGACATTTGTCACTGGCGACATCAAGATCAGTAGTGTGACAAAGCTCAATCAATTTAGGCATAAATTATTAAAATTACATTAAATTGAAAGGCATCCGTAACCCATAGATTGACAGTGAGACAACGCTATGTTTCACTCATCGGTGATGTTTGCCAAGACTCTAGACAGAAAACACATAGTAACACAAAGCAACTTAATGCAATGTAATGTTCCAAAATGTTCTGGTAGGGACGACTCTTCACAAGCAATTTTGTAACGAAAAAAAATATGTAACGTTAGATCGCATTTTTATTAATATATACCATATTATATATTTTGCAAACAATTTTAATTATATAAGTCAGTTTTGATATTAGAAACGTAATTAACGGAATTTTTACACTATTTAAGAGTTATATCATTATGTTACTCTAACATATTTTAATCACCTACTTGTGTCTCACTTTCCTTTGAGATGATTTTTACTAGCTATTTCACAATGCTATCGAAATGCTACGTATCCCATAATTTAATTCGTCACACGATAACTCGAAATACTCGGGCTTTCCAACCAATAAAATTGCTTCCATCTAACGATGTTGACATTTAAAGAAAGTCGTATTTCTTAAAAGAACGTCTGATATTCAATGAACATGAAAAGTAGCGCTTTTGAATAACTAACTTTTAACTGAGATTTTTTCCCCGTTTCTTTTATCCTTCTGAACACGATCCCATTTAACGAGAGGTGTAAATTTCCATTAGAGCACAGAGGGAAAGGAATTGAATTGGATTGCTGGTCGTTGCCATGGCAACGCTAGAATAAACCACGTCTTTCAGGAAATTATTAGTCTCCATGAAAAGTTGCCGGCATGAAAAATCAAGTCTGGCATTTTATGATGAGTTCCAGTTCTGGAAGGAAAATGGAACCTGCTCTGTGTTTCTTATCTTCATATAGCAGTTTTGTGACGTCATTAAAAGCGCCTTTCAACACTAGGAGCAATATCTGTGTGCACTCGCATTTTTATTTCAACGGTTTCACAAGCAGCCGGGGACCGAATAGAAACCAAGCGGTGACGTTGTTGAACACTGATAGTTCGATCCGGGCTCGAATTTCGGCAAACGAGCTAGCTGCTTGAGCTTTTTTGTGTGCTTCTCCATGTGTAACATGAATACGAGCCAGTATACCTCAGAGAGTTCTCCAGGAAGACATTTCTACCCTACAACAGATAGTCCTCATGTGCTTTACCAAAATCAAATAAAGCCAAGAAACAAACCACAAATATCTGATAAATGCTGCTAATTTCGCCAGGGTTCAATTGTTGCAGCAAATGTGCATTCTCTTCAGGTTTAGACATTAGTTCGACCTTGTTTCTGCCAACTCGGTTTGCATATTTCTCCTAATTATCAATTATTCTTAACATTTCTCGTTATTTTTGTATAGTTTGGCTTAATACGAGTATTTCGTTATTTGCACCCAAAGCCCTGATCTCTGTTATCTGAAATCGATTTTTTTTAGATTACCGACGAAAGGAAACTAAGATCGCTTCACCAGTAAGACTTTACAATGCGCTACTTTTATGTGTATAAGATCAAACGTGCCTGAAAACATCACATTCGAACTTTACATTGAGTACCAAGTACCGTGCCACTCGTTTGGCGAATCTAAGCCAATAAGTATATAATAAGATCAAAGTTATTCTTTTTGTTTTTAAACGGTGTGAGATTTCAGTGCTTTGAGAAATGGTTTAAGAATATGCCTTAGTAAAGTTTGCCTAAAAACTGAAAGGCATGTACGTTTCGAAAAACATACGCAGATGATTTTTCTTGAAATACTTTTTGAAGACAATTTAACATATTTATGATGTGAATGTGATTTTTAGAATTCTCTTGGTGGAGTCGCGTCGACATTGTTTAAAAACATGTTCATTACTTCTTTTAATCATCTTTCCTTTCTATATATTTTTATCATTCAAGAATTATTTTTATTACCCAGAAAATTCTCATATCTTTTTTATAAAATGCTTCGGACTTCTGTTACTAGTAGGTTGTTACTTTCGTAACAGAGGAACGGGCTGGCCGCTTCATGCTTTGGTCAACCTCTAAGAGTAGGAATTAATGCTCTCACTCTTCTTTAGCCTTTAATTAACAGCAATAAAAATTCCCTTTTTAATCTTAACTTGCAATCTTCACAAAGAAAAAAAATTAATTTAACTCGCTAGGACGAAGATTGAGTAGCACTCGAGCATGACAAATTTTTTTTTAAAATGCTTAGTACTTTGTGTTCATACATACAGGGTTTCCAGGAAGACTGATGAGATGTCATGAAGTCTATGTAAAGTTGTAGAGACATTAGGTATTTTTTTAAACAAAAGAATGAAAAATGAGTAATGCCCTCGCCGGGGCTGGAACCACGGACCTCTCGAATACGCGCAGAGCGTGCTAACCACTACATCACGCAGGCATGCCAAGAAGGCGGGAAAATACCTTATATACTCCCGCCGGAGATTAAGAGACCCAGTCGCCAAACCCTGGTGGTGAAGAATCGTCATTCACCAGCTTTTTTAGTTTGGAAGCCACTGTAGAGACATTAGGTATTTTTTGAAACAGGAGACTTGAAAAATGGGCAGTGCCCTCACCGGGACTCGAACCAAGGACCTCTCGAATGCGCGCCGAGCGTGCTATTGACTACACCATGAAGGCATGCCAAGAGGGCGGGAGAAATATCTTATAAAGTATGTATTATAAAATAGATTGAATATGCTTTTATTTAATTTCGTCATTCAAAGCGATTTTGTACGTATGTTTTTATTAGGTACATGAAGCGCCAATGCACGACAAGCTCGTCGATTAAAATTGTTCGTAATCACGAACCGTACATTTCCATGCTGTAGGGTAAAGCACTATGCCACATTATATGCACTTTTTAAATCGGCTATGCATGATGTTATACTTAAAAAACTGAAGTTACATATCTAAAAAAATGAGTTTTATTAAAGCGCAGCATTATACGAGTACCTAAGCTGTTAGGTTGTTATAAAGATTTCTCACTCGCAGGTAGCTATCTAATGGATTGTATAAATTGCTATAGTGGTCGAATTTTAGCTCTGAAATTCTTTGTTTTACACAAAAGCACGCCCAAGATTCTCGTATGTTGAATACCTGGTGCAGTCTAACGAGCAATAAGAGATTTTGCTTCTTTATTCTTTCTCAAAATTAATATCCACTTAAGTGTGTATTCGCATATGCTTACAAATCTTTTGTTCCCTCAAATAGAGCAAATGGAACCTAAGCTACTCTTACAATAAAATGGCGTACCACTGTGCTTTGTGAATCATGCGTGGAAAAAGATATATCTTCATTTTCAAGGATAGGGAATTTGCAGATATGTCCTTATTTCGTGGCCTCAAGAAATCTAAATCTTAACCTAATAAGCTTCGGCTTTGGCAAAAATGAAGTTTATAGTAAATATATTGGTAATCTTGTCTACATCAGACTCCCTTCAGAGGCGATCAAGATTAAAAGCTTTTAAGCGACATTATCAATCATACATCCAGTCATAAAACATTTTCCAGGAGGTTAAATCGCTCTTGAGAAGGAGAGAACACAACAAAAGAAGTTTAACAATTGCGTTGTGTATTTGTAATTTTATGTTAACAACCCAATGAACCTTGACGCTAGTGAATCAATGTGTCCTAGCATTTCAAAAAAAGAAACACAATAATCAATATTAGCTTTTAAGAAAACCTTAGAGTTTATTTTTCGAACAGATCAAATTATGTCAAAATCAATTTTTGTAATAAAGGCAGTCTACCCCGGGGTATCAAAATAACCTGAGAAAATTATAATTTTTAACAGCGAAGCATAAATATGTGTTTTCAACAAATTCTGCAATTTCAAAATAAACAACATAAAACTTCTATAACTATTAATTAAGCATAGCTATTTCATTGAGTTAAAATTTATAAAAATTCATAACAACTATTTCCCTTAACATTATTAAAGTTCTTTCACCTTATTACCGCACAGAAAATATAAGAACACTATTAATTTTTATGTAATACATACTTATTTTAATTCAGTATCTGTAACTGAAGTATAGCTATCTTAATTGTAATGATTATCATAATTCTGTTATCAGACTTAAAAGTTATTAATTTGATTTTTATTTAGTTGATCTTAAATTTTTGATTTGTTGAAAAGTAATTGTTGTCATTTAATTTTGGCAGTTTTGGTTAACTCTGAATTTAAGTGGCTTGAGTAAATATTTTTTTCCCTTTTTCCTAAAGGTAGTTTGGTTAACAATTTAATTTTTGTTCTTTAACACTTAATCTTAATACGGTTTCTGTAATGTTTGGTTAACGCTTAATCTTAACTTGTTTTATTTAGTGTTTAATTTCTGGTTAGGTTGACCCTTAAGGTCATTCTCATTTTTTTTTAATTTTAAAGTTATTTGTTTTACACAAGTTGGTGTATAACATTAATAAGTTTTGTTAACATACCCCTCTTTCTAGTAAAGCTTGAATCCATATTTTCTGACTCTGGTGTGGTAGAGTCGTTTATGATGTTGTAGAAACATAACAATTTTTTGCTATGTAATTACTATATTTCAATTGAAGGAATTTTCTTCGGTTTTTCATTAATTTAATATTTAAAAATAAATCCTCAATTCATTTTCGCAAAAACTTATACGTTGTATTGGGACTCAAGATTTATTACATTGTTTTCGTCGTTTCCTTGGAGAAAAAATTCTCCGAACGCTATCTCTGCCAGACGGTGGTATGGAAAATTTCTTTCACCAAGTGCAAATCTGCACCCTGCTGAATTAGCTTGTTTTGTATGCAGCTACGCCAAGCCAGGTGTTTTGGCTCTGGGTGATTCGCACTCTGACAGGCGTTCACCATGCTAAAATGAGACCCTGGTCGAGGGTAGAGACTGTAATGTTAGGTCAACTACCCTGGTGGGTCGCCTGTAATTCTTGCAATAAAGGCGACTATCCGCCAACATCCGGCTTACCACCCCATGCCTTCACCTTTCTGCTTGGATTCCTCTCCTAGGGTTGCTGTGCAACTGGCGGCTTTGGGACAATATCTCTTCGCCAAACCAGGGGCTGCCGAGAAGAAGAAAGAGGGCCTGCAGCGATCTACGGCGGAGAAGAGAAATTTTTCTGAAGGTTTTCGCCAGACCAGAAAGCAGTTGCTCCGTCCCGAGTACTCTGTCTACGGAACAGTGGAAAGATGGCTGAAGAATTTGCGGAGAGAAAACCACCGATGGTCGACGACACAGGAAGGACGGAGCCCAGATAGAAGGGGCGGAAGGCTCTAAAACTTTCATTATATGCCCATCTTTACTAACTTGCATTCTCTTTCCTTTTTCTTAGATTAAATATGGCAGAACAGATGTTTCCTCTTGACATCAGTCACGTTTCTTCAATGTAATGGACGCTGTTAAGTAATTCTGATTTCTTGTGGGGATCCCCTCTTTGTAGTGTAAACGGTATGTTACTTTGTTTTCTCACTCCGACTCTTGTAGCACCACCACTTTGTATCAATATATTTTTGATAGTTTTATTAACATCTAATAAATGAAAATTTAAATTAGCCTAAACTTGTTTGTTTTCACTCATAATTTAGAACACTGGACCCAATAAATTTAATTAAAACTTGAACGGGATACCTAAACCTAAACACAACGCCTGTTTGTACTTTACCTTTGGTATATTATCGTTGTGGTATTTACTGTTATATTCGAACACACTGGTTTAACTGACGAAATGTTGTTTTTCTATGTCTGTCACCCAATTTTACACGCTTGCAGTATTTATTACAGTGATATGATTTAAGGTTGGTTTAATTATTCTTGACTTTCATGTGTACTGAACTATTGAAAATTAAAGTGAAAAATACCGCAACATAATCAGAAGAATCTTAAATTTTAGATCTTAATATTTCACAGAGAATAAGACAGTGAAAAATAACTTGAGGTAATTACTAACCTTAACAGCGGAACATTAATATTGGTTTACAACAAATTCTGCAATTTCAAAATAAACAACTTAAAACTTCTGTAACTATTAATTAAATATAACTATTTCATTAAGCAAAATTCATAACAAACATTTTTTTCTCTTATTAGGTTCTATCAGATTCAGTTAACTGAGTTACATCAAAACCACCCTTTTAGGAAAAGTTAGGAGTATTAAAACTGGAGATACTTTATTACAGTTAACAATTTACTTTAATCTCAGCAAAGTCAGAATGTTCATCAAAAGATACTAAAATCTAAATTCCTCAGCATCTCAGAATCCTTAAAATGCAAACATTTAAAATCAAACCATAACTACATTTTGGAAATAATTGAATACCCTCTTGCTATTTTAGGTGATAATTATAAACTGAAATTTTAAGCACAAATTTTGCTGAAGAACTTAAGAACTAATAGAGTATAGATAAATAAATCTTATCTGATCTCTAGCCGGCTTTTCGTAGAAAAGAAAAAGATGTAGTAGAAGGTTTCATAAGAATGCCACGATGTTGGAAGAAATACTTCGGCGACACGTCGATGTCTCAAGCCCGAGAAGAAACTTGTATCCGGCCCATTGTCATCGGCTCACAGCAGGACAAGAAACCAGGACTAGCAAACATCTAGATCCTCATCCAGCAGGACGAGAGCTGCAATCGGTAGCTAGGAGCCGTAGGTGCTCTTGGAGTCCCCAGTACAGAGAGAAACATCATCAGCCGAATTACTTAGTAATCTCTTTTACTATAAATTAATGGGGCAGTGTGTGCCCGTAGAAACTCCTGAATTTTGAATTGAATTTCGATGAATAACTACTCAAATAGGCAAAAAAAATTTGAAGAGACAAGTAGATTTTAGACCTTAAGCCCATCCTTACGATAAACCAAAGCAGCCATAAGCCCCCCAGCAACGAAGAAGTTTCTTCGAAGTTGCACAAACACGTTGCAGAAATAAAAGTGAAGACAAGAGAGGGAGAGACACTTGCACCGGCTTTTTGTCAAGGAAGGAAACCATATATTGCCAAGCCCCTCTAAACAAGGTGAAACATTCAGTACTCTAAGCCCCGTACACACCCCTGTAAAAATTTTCCCAATTCCGAGGTGTTAAACTAAACACAAATTCAAATATCGCCAAGCACGTCAAAAGAAACGCGAAGAATCCGAAGCACGTGCAAGCCAAACTTACAACCTAAAACGACCCCGCCGGAAATTCTCATTGTAATCCTCTTAACATAAGTAAAACCTTAGAATTCAGCTAAAAAGTGCGACTTTTCAATCCTTTCTCCCCAAGACCTTTTCACAAGCAAAGTGTAAAAATTTAGTTAAATAATTGACTGTATCTTAAAAAATGTTAAAGCTAGAATCTTGAAAGTGATCTTAAATTAAAAGGCTAATTTTTCTGCATTCAGTGATATAAATTAATAAAGAATCAACTTAAATTAAGTAATATTAAATCAAGCTTATCACGTAGAAAAGCACCCAATTCCATTGTGTGTTTCAACGCGTTTACGAGTAACGAATGGAAGATACGTACAGATCTTAAGTACCAAAAACCCCTAATTAAAATTAAACCAAAGCAAACATAAATACAGCCTATTAAATAAAAAAAGTTGGGTAGCCTAAATTTAGAATAATAATAAAAATTAATTTTTAAGTCATAACTTAAGTAATTAAGTGAATTTGCTACACAACAAGATGATCTTGCTGAGCAATGACCACAACTGAATATCACTGTGACTTTCTATCGTGTAATACACTCTTAGACAAAAAAAACGACGCACCAAGAAGTAGTTATCCGAATGAGACGAAAATCGGTAGATGTGATGTACATATACAAAAAAACAAATGATTACAGTTTGAGAAAAATTAGATGATTTATTGAAGTAACAGAGCTTCACAAAGTGAAAACCTCAGTAACACGTTTGTCCACCTCTGGCCCTTATGCAGGCAGTTATTCGGCTTGGCATCGATTGATAGAGGTTCCGGATATCCTCCTGAGGGATATCGTGATAAATTTTGTCTAACTGGCGCGTTAGATGGTCAACATTCCGAGCTGGTTGGAGGGCCCTGCCCATAATGCTCCAAACGTGCTCAATAGGAGAGAGATCCGGCGACCTTGCTCGCCAAGGTAATGTTCGGCAAGCACTAAGGCAAACAGTAGAAACATGTGCAGTGTGGGGGCGGGTATTATCTTGCTGAAATGTAAGCCCAGGGCGGTGTGACATGAAGGGCAACACAACGGACCTTAGAACTTCGTCGACGTACCACTGTGCTGTAAGGTTGCGACGGATGACAACCAAAGGGGTCCTACTATGAAATGAAATGGCACCCCAGACCATCACTCCTGGTTGTTGGCCTGTCTACAGGAAGACAGTCAGGTTGGTATCACACCGCTGTCCAGGTCGTCTCCAGACTCGCCTTCGCTGGTCATCGGAGGGCTCAGTTCAAAGCAGGACTCATCACTGAAGACTGTTCTACTCCAGTCAGTGACATTCCAGTGCGAATGAGCCCGACACCACTGTAAACGGGCTTAAAGTTGAACAGAGGTCAATGGTAGTCGGCGCGAGGGCGCCTTGACCTCAGCTTCCTTTCTGTGAGCCGTCTATGAATGGTCCTTTCGGTCACTGAAGCACTAGTTGCACGTACAATCAATGATAATGATGCATCTAGGGCTGTGAGTGCGGCTCTGAAGATTGCTCGGTCTTCAGGTTCTGTCTTTTCTCTGGGCCTACCGCTTCCTTCTTGACGCTGTGTGCGGCCATGGTTCACCGATTCCTGCCAACGTCGTCTAATAGTGGCATCGCTCCTGC
>KK117879.1:197861-223875 GCA_000611955.2 Stegodyphus mimosarum | reverse complement strand
TATTGTCAGGACTGAGTATTCTGTGCATAGTTTTAGAAAACATGGTGAAGTACTTACAAGGGTTCTTCTTCTCAAGTCCTGAACTGGAACAGGGAGCGGAAAATACGCTATGTTCTGGTGTAGATACTGTATTGGCGAATAACTGCACTTGAAAGGGATTTGAAATCCTCTTTTATTAACCCCTTAACTGCTGCGGAAAAAGCACAAAATTCACTCCCCAGTGCTACCGTTTTTTACTCAGGCGCGCGTAGTTATGCGATGTATCAGGGGGAAAATGAGTGCAAATTTTGTTGTCTAAAACCTATTTACTTTCACTTACTTAAGAAAAAATGAAAATACAAATTTTAATGTTTAGAGTAACAGTATAATAAAAAAGATATAAGTATAACATAAATGATGTTTGTGTAATAAAAAAGATCCCCAAAAATGGAGTTTCGATCTATTTGTTTTTAAATCAGGTTTCAGTGTTATACCTTGCAAAATCAGTATACCTAAATGGAAAGCATAGAGGCGGCATAGGCAAATTTTTCATATCAAGTCGTACCTAACGTCCAGCATTTTTCGCAAAATAGTCACAATCCTCTTCACCTAACGTAATATCACATTATGAGGTGTCTGATCCTGAAGATGACGGAAAGTAATCATCTATTTCACTGTCGTACATATTCGTAGAAAAACACCTACTACAAGCAGTAAACGAAAACGGAAGACACGCAATAAAAAATACGTTTTACTCAAACAGCAACATAACTAATAACTGAGCAGTCATTACTTGCACCGTTCCAGAAATATTCCCCTCTCCAGGTCTTCCCCCTCTTCTCTGAAATAGTATCCTCCTTTGCATACTCTGTCAAGATCATTGTGTTGTTGCAATCCAAAGTTTTGCGATTAATTTTACTGGTAGCAGCGCAAAGCAAATGATAGCATTTCGGAAGGGCGTACATATACGTCCGGGGCAGTTAACGCATCGGCTGAGCAAGGCGTATATATACGCCGGCGGCAGTTAAGGGGTTAAATCACTAGGATTTACACACTTCCCAACTCGGGATAATCCTCTTTTATTAAATCACTATTCTTTACACACTTCCCAACTCGGGAGAGATACAGAAAGTAATAGACCACACTTGGGCCTAACTTAACAATCAAATAAATTTAATACTAAACCTAAAATAGAAATCTAATTAAACTTTGCTCACAGAGCAATTCGCGGAGTTTGGCCTCTAACTAACTGGTGCGTAGCAAGAAACACTAATACTATGACACTTCAATTTATTTCAATATGCAATCACGTAGTAAGCACTATGGCTTATAATTTTATTTGCTAGCTGGTCAGGCGAACGTCGAGCAGACTGACCGTGATCTGAGATTAAAGCTCTCTCACACTAAGAGGTTTCTACCTCTGGTTTAAATAGTACTTGGCTGTACTTCAAAATTAGCATAAGCTGAGAACGCGCTCTTCTTCTGACGGAAAGTTGAAACAGAGAAGAGATAGAAAGATTTAAATTAAAATAAAACTTGGTTAGTTTAACTAAAACCTTACAAGTTTACCTTTTCGATAATTTTATTGATCTTCTAAAAAGAGCCCTTTATTCTGTCCTTATGTTCAGATATCACGTAAAAATATCATTCAATTGCATTCGATAGCGGTGAAAATTAATACTTTCTTTGAAATATGTTACCCGGAATTTTTCGTGATTACAATACTTCCTTTACTTTGTACAAGGAAGTAAAAAAAGTGTGAAGATGAAAGTATATATCTACATTAGGCTTTTCTTATGTAAGAAGCGAGAAAGGTAAAAAGTCAGCTGAGTTTTTGCCAGGATTCATACCATGCATTTTCCAGCTGCAAGCTAAGCATTCTAAAAATTTGCATCATGCTTAGCACTCAAAAGGGACTGTTATAGTTCCTTACATTTGCTATCGTTCTTACGAAAGGTCACCTGGTACGGTACGAGACCAGTCGTCCAAATCTGTATAGTATTGAGGTATCATCCAGTACATTTTTACTTTGGCGCCATTGTTTTCAGGTCGTTCTTTGCGAAAAAACGTACAAAATCAGCAGCTCTCTCGCCGTGATTCGATCTACCGATTTTGTTGCCTGAACTAGCTAACCACTTATATTAAGAGAGCATGCACGGTAAACTGAAATAATTCTTCAAAAATAACCGAACTGTTCTCATTTTGATCAAGCAAATCAGTAGAATTTAGGACAAGAATTTGATCAGTTCATTAACGTCACAGATCAATAATAATCGGTGCTTACTCGTGTTCAAGCTTTAATAACATCTTTTCTGTTTACATTTTGAAACTGGATGATTTAGGTTGTCAGTTCTGGTGATTAAGCGCTGTGGTCGCTTGAATAAGTAAATATCTTTGTAATAAAAGTTCATAAAACAGAATATCCATAAGTTAAAATTATTAAAATGATAATTTTGTATTTGCTGCAATTTAGATTAAAGTACTGAATAATCCACAGAGAAGTGTAGACTCACATCATGTTTAGAAAACAAGTAAATTCAATATCTAAATTAATGGCCTTCAGCCAATGTTGTCTCTAATATTAAAAAATCTGATGTATACACCGCATGACTTCCTTCCACGGAATATTAAATTATACTCATTATGCATTTCATTTAAGATTATTGGATTGAATTAAATCTACTTCGTCGATAGCGCATAAACCACAAAAGAATAAATGCAGTCTTTATATTCAGTCACTATATTTGTTTACCATAGCGACATTCTGGCGCTAGGGTCACTTAACAGCTTTACATCTCATTCATTTTATAACTCAGAATGCACAAAAATTATGTATATCATCTGAATAATTACCTAATCGTTGCCACATGCTCTATCAAATACTTTAATAAATCTAAAACGATGTGCAAAAGAAATTAAAAATCAAACAAAACATAGAAACAGTTTTTCACAGACGATTCATTATTTTTCATTCAATTAATTCAGTTCTCACTTCGCGACAAAATGCAAAAATAGATAAAAACTCAAAATGTCTATATTAAAAGTTGCGAAGTAAACCTTAAACATGTAATTCCTCGAATAAATTCCGGATTTGATTAATGTTGAATGTTGTGGGCGCTATGTTGAGTCAATATATGGTATAATTTAAACTTAAATGATAATTCCAGAATAGATTAAGCATGATTTAATTCGCAATAATAAAAGAAGGCGTTATCTTTGTTGTTACGAAGCTTACTTTCTCTAGATTTGCAGCAAATCCACTATTCTGATAAGTTCCAAATGTACACAAATATGGCTGCTATGGGGAAAAAATTAGGTTTAGCCGCACTTAAACAAATTTTAAATTGTTGATTATTCTACAACTATAACACGCAGATTAATTAAAGGCATAAAAACCTTAACCGGAAGATAAGAACAACACAATTCAATCATTTTAAAGCAAAACAAAGCACAATTTACAAACATATAATAATAAAGAAACTGAGATTTCTGAGCCAAGTAACAGAATGGATATATATACTTTCGGTGTGCCGATTGCAACCAAAAAACGGAGGTGCACATCAACATGTTATAGCAGTCCTATATACAAAATTTAAACGTTCGGAGGTTACTCGCTTTTGAGTTATGCGAGATACATAAGTACATACGCAAAGACGTTACGAAACGTTCTCTTCAGAATCCATTTCAAATCAGTTTTATAATTTTTTGAGAGAAATAGCGTCCTTTATTCTGTCCTTACGTATAGATATCATGCAAAAACATCGTTAAATTGCATTCTATACGGTCAAAATGGATATTTTCGTTGAAATAATGATACCCGAAATTTTTCGCGATTACAATACATCCTTTATACTTCATACAAGGAAGTAATAATGAAGAATATGTGTGCATATATGTACGCACAAATTTGTTCCTGCACTGTAAAAGACGACGAAAACACGTAAGCTTCGAAACCCACATCTGGAATTAAATGTTTTTATTTATTTTACATTCTGTGCAAAATTATTTGATTCACATATTCAGTGATTTAAAATACATGTATTGCCTTTTGGAAAAGCACTTGTTTTCCAAATTTAATCAAGATCTCTGCGATTTAAAAGAAAGAAGTTGCCACTATTCGAAATAAAGTATTTTATCTTTCATTAAATAGTGTGCTGCCATTCTCAAAGCATAAAATATTTTTTTTTCGAATTTAACCTATCTGTTAGTGATTAACGAACTACGCGATTTAAAAGAACAAATGCGTTTCTTCATTTCTATTATTATTAATCATTAACTGGACCCATGAAATTAATTATGTTGGCAAAACTCATTAAAATCATTAAATATTTTCTTTTTTAAAATAACTATTTTAATCCACTGACTACGTAAGCGGCTAGCGTAGAAAATGTGATCGGATTATTGTATCGCGTAGAAAGATTTTGTTGCATAGTTTGATGCAACGCCCTAATGCAAACCCCTGCAATAACTTATTCCTTTCCATTAACACCGAAAATATCCACATACTGTTTCATAAATAATAATGAGCTCCTTTTTTACATTAAAAGCAGGGAATTTGCACTTTAATTTACAGTCCTAATAATGTGTCCTACTTTCAAATGCATATCTGTAATAAAAATATAAATTATTCTTCCGTGAAAGTTTTATTTCATTATTCTCAGGGAGATATTCATTAAAAACTCTTTATTTGTATCTTATAATTTGCAATGGGACTAGAATTATTTAAATTGAAATATTAAAGATGTTGCAGTGGACGACTGTTTTTCCCTTTTCATTTCTGCTCTTATTTTATTTAAACTTTTATTTATTTTTTTGCGTGCTTTTATCCCGACGGGAGATTTTCATTATTAAGCTAAGAATGGATTTAAAAAAGACAGCTGCATATTTTTTATGTTATTTTTTTGTTGTTATAAAACTTTTTTTATTTCATTTGCGATAAAATTTTGTAAATGAGTTTAAATGTTTTGACAGATCTTTTCCTTTCCATGAATTTTTTCCCTTACTTTTTTTTGCGTTTTTTAGCGGATTATGCGTGCACTTCCTGCGATTCGAGAAGAAGATGCATTCTAAATAATAAACGTCCCTTTTAATGAAAGTACTTCTTTTTAAGTTTATGAGGTATTTGGGGAGAAAACGCATCTATTTTATTTATTTTTGCAAATCAAAAATAACATTCATTTAAATCCTTAATATCATAAACAATGCATGCATAAAACTTTTAGTAATAATTTGCTGCAAAACACTAGTTGATAGCTTTTATTAATTTGACATATCGATCTGTTTTCCTAAAATATCTTCCTAAAATATTTTCTGTGCTGTCTTGGATTTAAACGATGAGATAAGAATAATGAAAGAATTCTGCCTTGAAACGGAAGGAACAGTAACAGGGATATTTGAAATCTTAAACAAATTGACCAAATATTGTAACGATCAAATATTGTAACGATCAACAATTTCTTAGATACATACTATTTTGTGATGGACGGGAATGATATTCAATTTTGAACGGATGAATACATCGAAACAATTTGTAATCGAAGCTAAAAAAGCATCACCTCTTTGAATAATAAATGATAAGTTAAATATCAATAAAGACCCTGCTCACAAAACTGGCGTCAAAGATCTTTAAAAAATAAAAGAGGGAGAGAGCGACAGAGAGAAAACAAAAAGTACATTTTTGCTTTCTGCTGCATGAAAATAACCTTTAAAATTTCCATTCTTTTTAAAACGTTTCAAGCAACAAAAATTGGTAGAATTCTCAAAAACATCACCCTTATTCCCAGATTCGGTACCTTTAGACTACTTTCTCTTTCCTACGATGAAAGCAAAGGTCAGTAAGGGCTCTCGGCAAGGGTCATTATAGTAAAACCCGCATAACGCGGGAGTCACGTTCCATCAAAGTAGAGCGTTATACGAAATGGTGTTAAACGAGATTATCTCATCATATAAATTATGGAGCCAGGAGAAAACGCGTATAAAACTTTAAAAAATGTTAGAGTATTTTGTTATTTAAGTTCATTAAATATGTTTTTTGCAACAATACAAAATAAAAACGTATTTCTTACAAATATTGAAACATAACAAATGAATGCATATAAATAAGTAAAACTTTAAGTTACCATTTATATTTTAGATCCTTCAGATTTCTCTGCATTTCCGATTTCCTGTTTTATTTTTTTTTTATCCGAAAGGTACCTAATGTCATTTGCAATTTTCTTTTTACCTGCGTAAGAAGTTGTCGATAAGGAGAGAAGGTGTAGAGATATTAGGTATTTATTTGGAAGCAGGAGTTGTGAAAAATGAGCTACGCCTTCGCCGGGAATCGAACCACGGAACTCCCGGTTACGCGTCGAGTGCGCTGACCACTACACCACGAACGTTTGCGAAGAAGGCGGGAGAAGGCTCCCCCTTTTAAAGGATGACTGGGGATTAGGGAACCCAATCGGCAAATCCCGGTGGAACAAATGTTTGAAATAATAAAAAATGCGCTTCTTTAACACTACAGTGAAGAAGCAATGCAGATAAATTGCTTTCGGTTTCGGAGAAGTCCAATGCTGCGCGCGATTTTCTGGAAATCACACTATTCCAATAAAAACTCATTAAATCGAAAGAGCGCTAAACAGACCAGCGTTTAGCGGGGTCTTACTGTATTTTAATTTCAACAAAGGTATTCAGAAAATCGTAACCAGAGACTTAAGTATGTTCCAAAACATGAGTTCTAGAAAGAAATTAAACTTCTGTATGAATACGCACGCGTTTGTATAGACTTATAAAAGTTGTGAACTGAGGTCTAAAAATAAGAGTAGTATGTTCTTCAACTTTCGCTTCTGTACGAACATAGTCTTAAGACTCTGTAAACCCAGTGTGCAGATGTATTTATTAATATTATTTTCTGCAAATAAAAAGCGCCGTTAATTTAAATTGCTATTATCATAAATCAGTAAATAGTCTTCACGTTATATTACGAAAAAACTTAGGATTCCAAACGATTTATTTTGGGATTGCGCAGTTAACAATTAGAATTCGAAACAGATTTCTGAAACCCTCGTGGTTCTCAAAATATCGCGCTTACAAAGTGCTACTTATTAAAGAAACTTTTCATATGCATAATATATTGCATAACATTTAATGGCATTACTTACCCGATCTACTGGTTATGCTACTGGTTAAACACGTAAGCAATAAGGGAAAGGTTTTCTTCGTAGAGAAAGTCTCAAGGGAAACTGGCTCTTATTCACCTTTGAAATGCAAATTTCATGCAGTAAGCCAAATTTGAACCTGGGTAGAATTGTCAGTGTTCAGCGCTTTTACTGAGGATCACTGATGGGCCTGAATTTATGAAAGAGTAATCTTAATCTAACGGTGTTGTATACGTTTCCTGAATTTAACTGATCTATACATGTTATTTTCAATGTAAAACATATAATATAATATTTATTATTAGAACTACTAATTTGTATTATTACTTCACATCTAGTAGGTATTTACCGTATTCTAACTATTCTTAAATATTATCATTCTCTAGTTTGAAATTTTTCACAAAAGCGTAAGTGCAAATCCCTGGCAGAAAGGTTTACTAATTTTTAATACTCATCCTGCAAATTTTGCCCTTTTCTTCTCCAACAATGTTACTTCCCTATCTTTATACTTCATTCAAACGAAATAATTGCAATTAATTGAAATTTGAAGTTCCAATCAATGACAAAACGCAGAGATTTGATCATATGCAGAACACAGAAATATTGTCGTTAAATATTCTTGATATATCAAGCACGCTCTTTCACTTCCCAGGTTATTTGTATGCTATCAGACGAAAGATCTTCATTCATGTACACATTTGTTTAATGGCAGGATGCATTTTCTGAAATGAAACGAAACATCCAATAGAGCTACTGATGATAACTTTGATACAAGTATTTCAAAATCCATTGAACTATGCATCTGATGAGCTGTAGCCTAATTTTCAAGAGGAAGAGATTTATGTGCAAGGTAGTAATACGCTAAAAGGAAACATCAGAGAGAAGAATCAAACAGGATTTTATGAACGCATTCCAAGAAATGAATACCCTCAATCCTATTTTCGCCACCATGCCAGAATCATAAAACTGCAGTTCTTCCCGTCCTCTTAGTTTTCATTTACAGTAGATTCCGTCTCTATTTCCACGATTCCCGTAAAGCTCAATTATAGCAGAACCTGTTTGAAAACCTTTCTAAAACTTCTTTATTTAAAAATTAAGAAAATTCATGCATCGGTCATTCAGTTTGAACATTTTATTTCAAAATCACCGTTATTCAAATAAAAAATTACTAGTATACTAGAATTAAAAAGCTGCAAAATATCAATGCACTTCACTAACCACGACTAGTTGAAAAGCTCGTAGACTTCCATGTACTCTCTGCCAACTAGAGTTGCAGGGTTTTTTTTGATGCAATCGAAAAGACAGTTAAATTTATATTACTTACTCTTTTCATAACTTACTTTTCCTTTTATTTCTTTTAACTTGCAAAATAAAAAACAATTACCTGCATTTAACAGACTTTTAACATGCTTTTCTTCAGAACATTCATTAATTTAAACTCACATTCATTAATTAATATGCATTTTACAGGCAGCGAATACCCGTTTTCTCGATTTAGCTTACTAGTCTCTTTAGCAAGGAAGTAAACGGATCTTCGCCTTTTTTTAAATTCAAGTTTTGAAGAAATTCACACTACGTTTCAGAAAGAATTTTTTTAATTAATTGAATTAATGAAACGAAAGCAGCACAGAGCAAAGCAACAAAGCATTTAAACAGATTTTAATATTGTTAATAAAGCTATTTCTGAATATAGGAAAGATATCTAACAACATAGCAAAGATATTTTTATACATTGTTAAGACAGAAATTATTTAGACGGAAGACAATTACAAGTATTATAGAAGTTGAAGTGAAAGATAGTTCTTAGCCTGAATATGTAATTAACAACTTGCGAGGATTTCATGTTTAAATAACCACTTTTTAAGTTTCTCTATTATTTACTCCTCTTTTCTAAATCAACTCTACTTCATAAGTATGCAAATTTAATTAGTACTAAAGAAGATGCAAGTAGAGTTGAGAGTTGTAACAGACAGTGACAAAAATAACTTGTTATATGACTCATTAATGACAGATGAATCATTTTCCATTTCACATAAACTTTCGATGCTGTACATCTACAGTCACGTTTGTGAAAATTGCAACACCAAGAAGGAAGCGTCATAATTGAATGCAATTTACTACACAGTTGAGTGGTAGTGGTACAAATAAATGATTAAATGTAGATCAGAATCAGTATTTTGTGTGGCCACCACGCGCCGCAATAAGTGCTGCTACACGACGTGGCATGGAGTCAAACAAAGTTTGAATGTCTGACTGAGGAAGAGCATTCCATATCGTTTGTACGCGTACCCAAAGTTCGTCTGCAGACGCAACAGGACGAGGATCACGAGCAAGACGCCGACCAATGACATCCCACACATGTTCAATTGGCGACATATCCGGGGAACACGCAGGCCAAGGAAGAAGCTGTACCTGCTGCGCTGCAAAGAAGGATTTAACAATCCGAGCAGTATGAGGGCGGGCATTGTCCTGTTGAAATACAGCGCCTGGCAAGCTTTGAAGGAAGGGAACAGCTTCGGGCTGTAGAACTTCACGGATATACCGGTTGCTGTTCAGATTGCCCACAATTCGTAGCAATTGAGATCGTCTATGATATGCTATGGCGCCCCAGACCATAACTCCGGGTGTTCGTCCACTGTGGCGTTCGATAATGCACTCCGGAAGGTGGCGTTCACCGGCATAGCGTCTGACACGAATGCGGCCATCATGGTACCACAAATTAAAGCGGGATTCGTCAGAAAACACGACATGCTGCCAATCAGCACGCCAGTCTCTATGCTGATTGGCCCATTGTAGCCGCAGGCGGCGATGGTCGTGCGTTAGGGGGATCCTGTATAAAGGAGTCCGTGCGCGCAGTCCACACTGCAGCAGACGTCTACGAATTGATGAAGCACACAATGAAACACCTGTAGCTATTGACCACAGTGCTGCCAATTGTCTAGAGGAAGCTGTACGGTCCGTCCGCGCCATGCGGACCAGGTGTCTATCATCGCGAGCTGACGTCACATTTCGGGGTCCACTCCCGGATTTCCGAGTTGTCCGACACTCGTCCGTCCACTGCTTCCAAACGCGCATCACTGTGCTGCTGTTACGCTGCACACGAGAGGCTACTGCACGATACGACAATCCAGCTTCACGAAGGCCGATGATTCTCCCTCGTTCAAACTCTTTAAGTTGTTCAAATCTCGCTCTCTTTCGTCGACGAGGCATAAGTACAGATTGAGTTAACGTTTACCACTAGCAGATAACCACCGATAACCATACACGCCTCGCTACAGCCGTCTATTTATTCGGATCCATCAGCCGTTCAGAGGGCGCTGCTCAGCATACGCATGCGCTACGGATTTGCAATTCTAATCATTTGCATATCATGCGCTACTTTGCATTTCCTGAAAATTTCAGCTCACTCGCGTAAGTCCTTCATGGTGTTGCAATTTTCACAAACGTGAGTGTATAATGTATTATCATTAATTTTAGATCTTCGGTTTCTCATCAGTGTATTTTTTCTAAATATGCGCAAAATTTCGTAGATAAATTCTTGTTATGTGTTATGGTTTGTTCGCCACTTATTTCTAGCAAGCATATTCCGAAACAATTCTACTCGACAATTATCCCAAGCAATTATAGAAAACATTTATTCGTAAAGTCGAAATCGTTCGAAAATATGATTAGCAATACCCTTATTAAATATTCTTTGGTTGTCTAGAAGTAGTGCGTTTTCTGAATGCAGCACACTATACATTTTCCTAAACCTGATAACGAAAATTTGATTGGCGGGTGTGGAAGTGATCAAAATATGTCAAAATAAACCAGTTCGGATGGGACAGAGTTCAACTTGTATTCAAATTTGTATTGTTTTTAATGTTTCGCACAATATTTAAAAAACAGTATTCATATTCTGTGAGACAAAATATATGAAAATTATTGCATATAAGTCATAATTGTATTTTTACTTCTTTGTACGAAGTAAATGAAATATTGTAATCACGAAAAAATTCGGGTTTCACATTTCAACGAAAATGTCCATTTTGACAGCGCCCGAAATTGTCTGAACGATGGTTTTACGTGACATCTGAATGAATAGACAGAATAAAGGTCGCTTTCTCCCAAAACGAGTTAAAAAATGTATTCAGGAAAGATTTTTTTGTAACGTCTGTATTCATGTATCTCGCATAACTCAAAAACGAGTAACCTCAGAACAACGAAATTTTCTACAAGAGACTGCTATAACATGTAGCTGCGCATCTCTTTTAACATTAAAGGTCTTACTTTTGAAACTTTCGAAACATTCCGTTTTTTCCCTTGGATGCGTATTTGGAACAATTTTTCCAAATACTTTTTTTGACTTTTTGACTTTTTTTAAACTTTCACGTTTTCTATTTCCTTAATTGTTGACAACATTACCTGTCGTTACTTTAGATATCGAAAGATTACAGCTTTCGCAGCATTTTTAATAAGTAGATACTTTTAACTACTACTAATAAACTAGATAGCTACTACTCATTTTCTTCGAAAAGAACGCAAATATTACCATCCATACATTGGTTCTTTAAAAGCGATATTTTGCATGAAACCAAAACTGTCAAAAAGCAGACGATAATTTATACTTTAAGAAATAGAGTTGCAGTTAAACAAATTTCAAGCAGAGTTTTTTTTTTCTTTTTTTTTTTCAGAAAAGTAAACTCGCCTAACAAATGTGATTATTAATATACAAATTATCACTATCCCTTAACCAAAATGTAAGCCTTTCACATTTAACAGATAACTATTTGCAATCATTCTTTTCGACTATTGGAAGAAGAAACTTTTAAGTTAAATTAAAGAACGTATTACCCTAACAATATCTTACTAAATTGCTGTTAGATGTAACTGTGCTCGTTAAAACTCTGTTTTGAATTTCATCAATTAAAAAAATATGGAAACATTCTGGTACTTGTCTGTTAACCTGCCACTGATATACTTTCGTGTCTGCCGATACCGACAAGAAATCAAATGCTGTTAATTTTATAAACCTAAGTAATAAAGAGCGCGAAAAACAGTATGAGATGTCACATTGCCCAGTAAGAAATTACTTCACTTTACTCCGTTAGTGGAACAGCCCAGTCACCCAGACATCGTACTTACCCACCGTTCATTGACCGTTGAACTTTAAAATCGCGCTCAATTAATGTCTCCGAGAAGCTCTGCTTTTGCTGAATGTTCATGTTTAATTGTGAGGCTGAGTATTCCCTTGGAGACAGTCAGTTTGTGGGTTGAAAGAAGTTAGGCTGATAACGCGTTCAACCAGTCTGAATTAGAGAGGCATGTTCTTAATTGCTGTTAGCAAAATACTTTAAACATGATACTCTAAGCTCTAAATGTTATAGAAAGACTGTGTGCATTGTAAATATACATGTAAAATCCAAAACTGAATGAAGAAAAATTAATTAGATCTGTATTTAGCAAGAATTTTATAGACTATATAGAACATATATATATATAGAACAGAAGACTTATTGCCAAGGTTTGCAGTCTAATGAAAATACAGAGAGTGATACAGTACTGGGCATGACTGATTGCATACTGTTTGTTACATTATTAGTGGTCTATGTATGGCTATTCTCAACAAATAACCTCCTAAATGAAAATTGAAGGTTTCCATGCATTCAAATACGCAGTGTGCAAGGTCGCAAATTACGGCGCGTACACACTGAGTGGTGTCCTGGAAATCTTAACACGATGTTAATAATTCATGCATGAACGGGGGTTATTTCAGATGTTCTGTTGCACAAGTGAGAGGACTTAGTCGTTGATCTATTTTAAATGACGGGATTTTGAAGCGAAACCTTGTGTATTGTCTTTCCTTGTATCATTATCATCCCAAGACTTTGCTATTGGTCCATTAGCTGGCCCTTAGAGGATGTTATCAAGTGTGACCACCTTGGGCAAGGAATACATGTTTTGTTCGTACCTTGAACTTTCACAACCCCTTTTGCAACTTCATCAGCCCTTTCTTTCCCATAAATCCAATTTTATGCGCATATTCGCTGAAAGTTTTATCTAAAGGTATCCAGTACGGAATCCAAGTAACTGACTTGCATACCGAAGATAGGCGGCTAGTCAACTTGGGTTTTATCATATCGAATGTTAAGAATATCATATCGAATGTGGTTTTCGTCTATCCAGGTTATGAGAAAGAAACGAATCCGAGAGTATTCTACTCGTTTTCCCTACTTCCTCTTGAAAAAACTTTCTGACTCGATAGATTTTAAATGCCCCATGTTGCAAAGACACTACCCATTTATAACATTCTACGCTTTCTAGAAGATTTAAATTCAGGCCTTAGGCTTTAGCAGCTAGCTACGCTCATCACCATACCAACAGAACGACATAAGTAATAAACTGCTCTAGCGGTAAACTAGCTCATCTACTGAGTTAGTGACTTATCAGCCTGTTAATCCCTGCAAGCAAACTTGAGCATTTCAGAATTGTTTGAAGATCAAGCACATTAAATTACTCGGAACATGAAAATAAAAGAGACGAAAATATAACTACAAACATAGGTACTTTTAAATCTATTTATTCTGCTCAAGCTGGTAACCGTAAATCAGAGGTCACCGTTGGCCAACATCCTAAACATCAGCTTAGGTTTAATTTTATATTCATCATCTAAATGATATAATACTTAAAAAAATTTAATTTAGAACTTGTCTCGTCAGTAACTATGAACAAACAGTATGATTTTAATTAATTGATGAAGATTCTAACACGATATATCACGTAACCTGGCACAGAACCACTTTTCCTCTCCTATTTTTATAAACTTAACCTTCTTAAAAGTAGATGCACTTAAAGGGAGAGTTTCACACGAGTTAGGTTTACTGACAATTTTTCGAATGGAAAAAATTAAGCGTGTGCAGATTAATGCGTATCGGATAAAATCTGGCACGAGCAGCCAGTTTCAACGCAAAATTAGTTCGAGTAGATTAATGCCGAAGATAAAAAGGAAAAAAATCCCAAAAAATTGTGAAGGCAGGAGAGGCGGTACCACTAAAAATTCATTCCAGTCGGTCGATGAAGTTGATAATGCATAAAAATGTTGATAATGAATGGGCGTCGGCTGCTTTATTAATGACTCTTTTAAATATTAGTTCCCTTCCATTCATCATGATTTAAAATTTAGCAAACTTTGGAAAACTTTTGCTTCCAAACATTTTAGTTAACCTATATGCTCTTGAATACGGGTAGAAAAAATGAAAGGAGCAATCGAAAAGGAACAGAATTTCTTTAAATGATAATGAAAAAGCTCATGTTTCTGACAATATATATCGTTAGAAACACGTACCATAAATTAAAATCATGCGGCAAAAATCACAAAAATTTTCAGCTTACAAGGTATTGCTCCCGCCTTCTTAGCATGCCTTCATGGTGTAGTGGTCAGCACGTTCGGTGCGTATTCGAGAGGTTCGTGGTTCGAGTCCCCACTAGGGCATCACTCATTTCTTACTTCTTTTGCTCCAAATAAATCCTTATGAATCTACAGTGGCACTCGAACTAAAAAGGTGGTGGATGATAATTCTTCACTACCGGGATTTGGCGAGTGGGTCCCCTAAAGCCCAGTCGGCCTTTAAAAGCGGGAATATTTAAGTTATTGCTCCAGCCTTCTTAGCATGCCTTCGTGTTGCAGTGGTCGGCACGCTCGACGCGTATTCGAGAGGTCTGTGGTTCGAGTCCCGGCGAGGACATTGCTCATTTTTTATCTCTCCTACTTTCAAAAAATACCTAATGTCTCTACAAGTTGAACATATTACAAAAGTTTTTTAAAAACCATCCCACAACAGGTACGTATTACATGGTATTAGGAAAATCTTTTATTCATTTAAACTGTGCTATAAATTCTGGTAATTTTTCCAGTTAACATATCATAAATTCAGTGTATTTTAAATTTTTAATAAATGCATTATTAAAAAAATTAAATTAAATTGAAATTACTATGAAGTCAGTTTATTTCTTTAAATTCGCTGACTTTATTAGACAGTTAAAATTTGACGCATAAACTGAAATATGTATCATGTCAGAAAGCAGTACATAGAAACTGGTCTTTTTCAGACTGGTAAAGATGTGCGTCTATGTATGCATGGCTAGTGTCACTTGTCTTACCTAATTAGAACAAGCCCGTGAATTTTGTTTTGACAATAAGTACAAGACTGCGTCATTCGCAAGATCCTCGAGCACCATACATGTGACAATCTGACTTTGCTCAGTTCCGCCCCTAATTTGAAGGAGAGCACCCCCGAGAACTAGTACGAGGGTCTTCCCTCCTCCTTTTCCCCATTACAACCTCTCAAGAGAATTTTCAGCTCGCCGTATATTTTGAGTGTCCCCATACTGTACAGACTCTATACGTTTACAAACATTCATGCTTTTCTCAAGAATCCGAATACGGACCCTTCGGTACGGCAGTCAGCGTCACTAATCACTTTCTCGTCTGATCGGCTGAAGGAACAGAAAGGTCTTGCGTGGCCCTCCTGGGCGATATGAAAGTTAGCGGAGATGGACTACCAGCCCAAAGGCCAACAGCGTGCGTTCAACTGCAGTGTGGGTACAAGACCAACAGTGTGAGTTCGATTCCTGATTGAGGTTCCGTTGTATGTGTATTGTTTTTCACGCGTCCCTCCCCGGAGGTTGACTCATGAGAATTCCTGGGAAGTACTGACTAGGATCTGTACTTAGGCAGTCTCAACCACGGGGGGCTATATAATCAGTCTTCACAGGACTAGAACCTCCGTTCGGTCGGGGGATGGGTTTAGGCTTAGCAGGGACCATACTCTTACTGTCTTGTCTGTCCCTTAGCTGTGGGTCGACTACATGGTTAGATTACAAAGGCTGTCCTTGGGAGTCTGGCTCCCCTTGATCAACACAGGGGCATTGACTATCGTCGTTCTAATATTCTCATGGTGGCAGTACAAGCTGTTCACCGGCGCTGTTCCTTGTATTTAGTCTTTTCCCTTATCAAGTGTTCACGTCCCCCTGGGTTGACCGTGGGGTTATGCTTCCATGGATCGCCTCAGGATTTGGGGCGCTTCAACGTGTATGGCAAATTAACTAGGTCTGGGAGTCCCTTCTCCCTGTTTGTGTTGTGTTGTGTTGCCTTTTTACGGGTACGAAATCTGTCGCCTCTGCGGTACACCTTGAGCAAACATTCTTGGTGATGAGAGGACTTCTAGAAACATTAGCTTCATTTCAAAGCAGAAATCATCAGAAATTAGCAATAATGGTCCCGAATTAGAAATCTGGACATACCGATTTTAACTAGATGTGCTTCCACTAACACCATCAAGGCATATCATAAAGAGAAAATACTTTACACGTTAAAGAATCATTGGGTTCAGCCGCTCCTGGTAGATGATTATGCAAACGTATAGCTATTCAGAAAGGATAAAATGGGCTTAAATATACCTCAGTGTCAGCACTTGCTAAATCTAGTGGATTATAAATTCACAATAGCGTAATTCAAAGTTACATAACATACTATCCAAAGTTTTTGGAAAGACTTGGCCGAAACCTTTTAACACCAATAGAGTGATTTAACATTTTAAATTTCTTCCACGTATTTTATGCAAAACTAAATATATTCCCCAAATGATATCTCAAAATAAATTTGCAAACATAAAAAAGTTATCTAACCTTTAAACAATTCGAGATAAGTATTTTACTGTCACAATTCCCTAATTCCTTCTCAGAATAGTGTCTATCGTAGTTACCACAATTTCACGTTTCACGTCGCTAAGTGACTCTAAAGGAAATAACTAGAAAAAGCTGTAGTTATTTACTTTTAGAAAGCTGTAACTTTTTCTGCATCTTTTTTGTTTGTGTAAACGTAACGCGAGACATCCGTGTTTTTAGAAAATGAAAAATGTCATATTTAACATTAGTTTTCCTTCAGCAATTTCCCTATTTTTAAAGTTAAAACTACTTTTTTTAAAACATCTTTGATTGTTACGTTAAAATACGTATTTATCTTCCTCATATACTATAAATTGTGTAAAAATATTTTTTCATTCTTTCTTGCACGCCCTCGCAGTGTAATTGGAAGCATGTTCGGCTAGCATCAGGAGATTCAGAATTCGAATCTCGGGGAGGGTCTCGGAGATATTTTTCATATTTCCTGCTTCAATAAATCTAATGTCTCTACAACTGCTCGAAGCGTAACATTTTAGATTTATCTTCCACTTACCCAATTACGATGCTGATATTTACAGAACATAGAATCTTTGATTTGCCTTTCAGATTTAGCCAATCGGTAACTGATTTTAAAAGTAATAAATGTATTTTAATAATTCAAATTTGTATTTTATTTGCAAATATTACATACAATTGGTATAATAAAAATGAATTTAATGTTTAATATATGTTATTAACAATTCAGAACTTTTGCAGTCTTATTGTAAATACTTTAAGACGTTTTCATCACCATAAACTTATTTTGCAGGTGCAAAATCATTTGGTGATTCATCGCCAAAATTGCAATATGATCTTAAACACAGAGCTAAAATTCAATGAATTTTATTTGCCTACTTAGGTTATAGTTAATTGGAAAATTTAAAGTTTTGGATCATCTATTAACGATGACAAATAACAATTAGGTGACAAACGTATATCTGTCAAACTCATGTCCTCTAAAACCAGACCCTGGTCTTATCTTGAGCAGATCACACTAACCTTACTACCTAACTTACAGACGGTAATGTGTACTGATACGTCCTCTGACCAATTTTATATATTTTCCAAACAGATCAGTGCTTTTCGCTGAACAAGGCATACGTCGCAGTTAACCTTCAAATATAATTTCTTTTACTGCTTAAATTTGAGTCTTTAACAAAGCACTAAGAGAGCAAAGGGAAACAGCAGTCCAGTTAAAAGATGCTTAGGAAATGGCACGTTTGACATTCATTCCTGTATCAAGATTTAGCAGAAACTATTTGAGTTGTTTTGAAATTCAGAGAAACTGTCTAAGTCAGAAAAGCAAAATGGCATGTAACCAAAGTTAGGCTTCTTGAAAATTAGATATTTTATTAATAATATAAATAGGAATAGATGGTCACAAAGATAAATATTTCTGACGTATAAACGAGAAACGTATATCTGGTATATGAGATGTTGCATAAGATTTACATATTTCCACGACGTCTTATAGACGTACACGATATGCTACGAAAGGAAAGTTGATATGCAAATTAAGAAAAATGATATATAAGTAAATTTAAGCGTCGTTTAAACAAATCATATTTTATTTTTCATAGGATATATGAACAAAGTTACGCGTCTTGAAAACAAAAGCTAAGTATGATACTGCTAGAGTGTATACGAATGTTTAAGTACAAAGATGAAAAGTTGTATAAATATAAAAAGTGTATAAATGAAAAATATGTTAATGGTAGTTCATTAACTTACTGAGCGAGATTTGCATTCTTTCTCAATGTTTTATATATCGGCTTTCTTCTGAAAATCTCGTCGTTACAAAAGTTGGTTCTCTAATTTAAAAAGGTTAAGAAATTCGACCTCTCTCTCTCATTTTGAACAGCTTTGCTTTTTAAAACTTTGGCTGCGATTTGCAAGGTTTATTTGACTTTTCATTAAACTAAATTAGGAAATTAATTAAGGAACTCCTTGGATGCCGGAGTTCGTTATTGAAGGCCAGGCGATAATAAAGGAAAACTTGCAAATTTTTTCTTTTCGACACCGTGAGCTGCTAAGAAATTTGAATAAATTTTCGACTTCCTTTTTAAGAAAGCGAAAGAAAAATACAGCTACATAAAGCTAAAAGAAAATAATCCCGCTTAACATTTTTAGAAATAGAACATATAGGGTATTTTAATATATGTGCACTACTTAGTTTTAACCTTCGAAAACTGAAGAATATGCCTGTTAAAAACTGAACAGGCATTTTCTTTGATAAAACTGATTTATAATTCATTAATGATTATTCTGAAATGCTACAGAAAAAGGAGAAAATGTAGTTCAGAAGTCAGAAACTTGATGTTACGGTTTCCAATAGATCGTAGCTTTTAAAACGTGTACTTTACATACAACATAACTTTTAAAAGATGTGTTTTTGTAAGTGTGTATATATATATATATATATACACTTACAAAAATTACACTTACAAAATATATATATATATATGTGTGTAAAACACATAATCTTTATATTATTCTAAATAAATACACGCAGTGTTAATGAGCCACCACTTCACAGTGCGTTTTGATCGACAGCACATCATGTGTTATAGCAGATGCTTCTCAGTATATGGCACGTCCCGTTCGTATCGTAGACGTAGTAAACTTTCTGCAAGTACTGGACATAACAGCAGCTCTGGTTCGCGAATCTGGTTTGAATGCAAACCAAACTGCCTTCAGCAATAATTTCTTGCTTACTTGCGCTAATTTATAAGCTGAACTTTTTAATTTGTTTATTATCATTTCATGCTTCAATCTCAAAAATGTTTCATATATTCTAAATTTCAAAATTCAAATTATTCTCTACAATCAAAACTGGGAAAAAAATCAGTGACATGTGTCACTTGACCAAGATTCATGCTTTCTTGGTCATATTCGCTTTGAAATAAAAATGCACATCATCGAATTTGAAAACTTTTACCTCAATGAAGAAATGCGTTTTATGAAACATAAGCTAAATGTTCCGAACCAAATGAAACAGAAGAACTTTTACAACATTACATATGTTAAATATGGTAGCTGTGGACCGATATATGTCCGATGCATGTTAAAGGATGGCAGTAAATACTTCGTTAGAGACTAGACCACGCACTGTGATATCCTAATAAAGCTCATCTTGAAAGCTTGTTAGTAGAATATTATTCGATGTTCGAAATGTTGAAGGTAAGGAACTTGAACGCCAAAATGAGCAGGATAATTATCGCCAAACTTCAACAGTACGTAATTCTGCATCATCCTCTGAGGAATGTGGCACAAGACAGGCATTCAATAAGATATAATGTCGAATCTGAATTATAGCTAACACATTGTTTCCATAGGAAGCTATATGCAGATAGCCCTCAAGTGTTTTGCCATAATTAAATAAACCAAAACAAACCATGAAATTTAACTTTACGAAACTCAATTTTACAATAGGAGCAATATATTAATAAGGTAACCCCCACGTTTGCCAAGGGTTTACTGTATTTTCAGCCTCCGTAAAGAAACTTGTAACGCAGTGATACTTCGGATTAAAATGAGACAGTAAATAAAGCCGCCCTTTTGAATAGCAATGCGAGCAAACAATCTAAATTATACTTGTGAGAATTATAGCTATGTCATATGAAATACGATATGCATGTTACAGATTTTTTCGGCAAAAAGAAGAGCTGAAGTTAGATTTTGTTTGTTTAAAGACATAACCCATTTCTATTTCAACTGAAATAAAAAAGGCTAAAATGAATTTAATTTTTGATTTAAGTGGGCTTTAAATATTCAATCTTAGTTTTTCAGTCTGAAACATAAACGCAAAACATCATTCTTCTGAGTAGCAAAATTCCTAACCTACTTTTGTTCAGGGAAAACTAAGCCATTATTTATTCATACAGAAAAACGCCTGTTGAATCAAATCCCCGTTGAACAGAAACGTAGGGAAACAGAGTTGAATAATTGACTTTGAAACTCAGTTGTTCCCAATTGTTTTAAAATCACCTTATATGATTGTATTTAGGTTAGTTTCTTTACATCTCTATGCGTTCCAGCTCCCCACCCATAGAGGGAAGCGGGGTAGAAGAAAATTTCGAAATCAATCTGACCTACTTCTGCAAGATCATTCTCTTAAAATTTTGCGATGATGCTTTATTTTATAACAATTTTCAAAATTCTACAAAGATTATTTTAATTTAAAGTTCAAACAGTTCTTTTACTTTCTCTTTACAGATTTTTGGTATATAATAATACAATAAATGATCACAAAATTTCAAAAGTCGCTTTCTGAGATATAAAAATAATAATCTCTACTGTTAAATAATGGAGAATCTCTGTCTGTACGCATGTACTAATGTACGTTCCTCGCATTGTGGAAAAACGGTAACACCTCAGAGCCATCAAATTTTTAATACACGTAATTCTCAACCACACGAACATATTCGCTCCTAGCCCTAATTTTGAATCTGCATTTTATTTCTTTTATTTTGCGAGAATTGATTTACAAACTCTGCGATTTAAAACCAATATATTATTACTCGACAAAACATACGATGTTTCCTAATTTAATAAGAAAACTCGGCGATTTTAAGGCAATGCGTTTACACGCGGCAAAGCGTAAAGTTTTGTAATAAGTAATATTTCAAAATTTACGAGAAATCTCATCGTTTTAACAGAAATTTGTTATCACTAGAGGAAATGAAATACACTGCCCTCCAAAAGTTAAGGAATAGTATGCTTTTCAAAGCTCTCCATTAGAAAAATGTCAGTAACGTTTAAATTCACGGCTCACGTGCATGACAGTAACGAAGTTTAAGAAAATATATGCAAAAACAGTATTTACCACTTTTATTTTATAGAAATGAATACTTGGAGGAGTTGGAGAAAAAATGCAAAAATTGTAAATTTTGTTCACAAGAGCTGATCTTCAGTTGTTATCACAGTTTCGTGGACAACATCCAGGAGAGTCTATCAATGCACAGCAGAAGTCGTTTGCCTGGTTCGTTGAGGAGTCGGGCTATCGGATGGATGGAAATGCGTATGTCACAAGTTGATGCTGCTAGACGTCGCAATGTATCTCGTAGTGTGGCCCACCGTCTATAGAATCAGTTTGAATACGAGTATTCTGTGTCTAGAAGGCATGTTCCAGGCAGACCTACAGTTACAACATCTGCGGCAGACCGTTTCGGTCCGAAGGAGGATTAACATTACTGTGGCTCAGCTCATGGCAGATCATTTAGCGGCAACAAGAACAAGAATCTGAGCTACTACAGCGAGGAGACGGCTGCACAATACAGGTCTGTATGCAAGACGAGTAGTTGTTTTTGTCCCCTTGACCCGAGGACACAGAGGGGTCCGTTAACATTGGGCAAGAGTGCACGTCTCCTGGACCTGCCAACAATGGGCGTCTGTTCTCTTCACAGACGACTCCAGATTCAGAATAGAGAGTGATTCAGGTCGTCAGCTAATCTGGAGTGAACAACGCGTGAGATAAACAAATCTCAGATTGTGAAAAGATACATTTACAGAAGTGGTAGAATAAGGCTTTGGGCTAAGATCTCTCTCGGTGGTCACACTGACCTGCATGTGTTCCATGGAGAAACGTTGACTGGTGTGAAATATCGAGTTGAGATCCATGATCAATATGTCCGCCCATATGCCGCTGCTATTGTTCCTGGATTTCTTCTGATGGACAACAATGCACGACCGCACTGAGCTAGGGTACCTTGAGGGTCACGGTAGGGAGCTGACGGAATGGCCAGCTCAATCCCCAGACCTGAATGGTATGCAGCATCTTTGTGACTACCTTGGGAGACAGACTGTTGCTTTACATCCTCTTCCAAGGTCGTTAGATGAGCTTGAGCAAGGATTACTCCGTGTCTGGTCGTTGTTTCCCATTTCACTGGCCGACAACTTAATTACAGCATGGAACGTCGCTGCCGCCAATGTATTGTAGCTAAGGGTGGACACATTCCGTAATAGAACTCCTTTTTGTAATGTTACCACGCAATTTTTCCTCAAAAAACTGGTATAACGTTTCTCCAGGGCTAGATTTATCTGCCAAGAGTGCAATTTTTTGTTGTAATTCATGTTTGTATTGAACTTTAAAAACATTCTATATCGCATTCATTAAAGAACTGTTTAGCGAATATGTTCTGTAAACTTTTTGTTTCTATGTTGCTTCATTTTCAAATTAGAGACAAAAAACATACTGTTCCTTAACTTTCAGAGGGCTGTGTATTTAAATCTTCCATGCGCCAATTTGTTACCATTTCGTAAAACGATTTTGGATGTATTACTTATTACTATCTTCTTAATCCTTAAAATTACACTTGCTGAGCTCATTAAAGTCATTTATATATATATTTATATATATATGTATATATTCTCTATTTATAATAACTGCTTTTACGGAAGGTAGTAATAACGATATTTTCTCATATTTTTCAATACAGAATTTCTGAAACACAGTCAGCTACCGATTAACCGAGGATGGATTACCGACTTACGAATTTACCGATCTAATATTAAAAAAATCACTTTATGGATTAAAAGACGATTGAAAAATTGCGATTGTAAACTATGAGTTTAAGAAAACCTATTTACAGAAAGTACAAGAAGGAAATAAAATAAGTGGAATAATATCACTGATAATGAAACGTGTTTTCGCATTTGAGAAAATGGCTTCTACTCACAATAGTGCGTGAATAAATTATATATAATGTGAAGTATACCAATATTTTATTCAAATTATATTCTATGGTATAAATGTCTGTTAGAAGGTTTAGTTTACTTTTATATGATATATATAAATATTGCATAATAAAAAGCAAAAAATACTAATCGGCATTTATATGCGAATTTTAGCTGTCAGATTGTTCAAACTGTCTTGTAAATATCGTTCTTTATTCCATTTTACTTTCTTCACTTCTAATTGCCTTCATTCCCCATTATTTGCATAGCGATCTTTCTGCTTTCAGTACAGCTTTAATATGACGTAACCAAAGAACCTTATACTCCAGATTACATTGCTTGAAATTTCATGTAAATTCCTATTGGCATTTTTAGGTTAGCTCTAATACGGTTTATTTCTATTCCATATTTTTTAATTGTCCTCCAGTTACCTGTAATTTTGATTAATCTTGGGCGTCCGGTACTACCCGACTAGAGAGTCGACTATTACTGATTTAGGGAATTTTTTCTAAAAATAATCAATGATATTCTAAATCAGAACTGTCAAAAATAAAATGAAATAAATTTAATGCAATCTTACAGCATCGGACATTTCGAAAAGCCTTGATATAAAGACTTCTATCTAATACGATGATTAAAAAAATGTTTATAATAAGAGGAAATGGTTTTCTTTCATTATTATATTCTTCTTCCTGCGGACTGAGAAATATGAAGTAAAATAACGTATAAACAAAAGCCTTTTAAAGTTAGAAGGGTTTAGGTAAATGTACTAAGAACTAGATAGGTCTATAAACACTTCCCAGGGTTTCCAAAATTGTAACATCCTACCTTTTTATAATTTCGCTTAAGATTTCCTCGACGATTGGCTCTATGTTTGTATTCCTTTTACTATCCCCATTCATTTCCTTACAAACCGTTCTTACTCAACCCACATTCGAAAGATATTTTTAATCCTAAATAGAGGGACTTCCTTCTAATTCCCTTAGATATTGATAAGATTTTATTTGAAATGTGTGCCAATCTAAAGTTTTCATTTTTGCTTAAATTTAAATTCTACTCTGATGCATTTCTTTTCCAAATTTATCTATTACTCAAATTTTGTCAAAGTATGTTGAGAAAATGAAAGTCAAAATTCAAAAGTTACAACTTTCATTTATGTCTTCTTTATAAATATGAGTTAATTCAGAAAATTCTATTCTTATACTTGTTTTGCATTAAACACAGAGAAACATACGTATTACCCCTATCAACGGTGAAAATTGGCTGTCATCAAACCCGGAAAATTGGAGATCCTCTCAAAGTTGCGACAGTCGTTCCTGGGAATTTCTGAAGGAGCTGACGCATGTTTATTTAATAAGCAATCTGTATTCGACACGCTTCGTTAAAAGGCTTTTGTAGATTTATTAGGCTTTCGGATCTTACCGGAAATTTTGTATAGAACGCTATGATTAGAAGCTTCCCCCCCGGGAGGTAATTTTGCTGCCGCGCAGGTAATGTTTCTTTGTCGGGTATATTCAGCTGACCATACCGCATCCATTAATACACACCTTTTTGATGGAAGGACCCCCAAACCTTTAAAAATAACCCACTACGTTTTGCTACGTAGAAGGCAGATCACAAATTTTGATCATTTTTTTAAATGCAAGAAAAATACAGCAATAACAGTTAATTTATATGCTTGTTCATAAAAGCAAAGCGTAGCGTATCAAGGATCAATTTGGGTTGCATCAAGAGAATGCGTAGATTTTATAAGCGTGTTGTTACGTTACGCTTACCCATAATTGGCGCTAAATTATGCTGCTTGGCGATAGCTTCAGGGTCGACGAGATAATACGTAAGTACCAACACAGATTTTAAATTCTGTTAAATTATTTGTATTATTCTAAAAGAATTTTATTTCTTTTATTCAAAACGTGTACTATTCTCATTTTGCATATTTGCCTAATTTTAAATTCTAGATTGGTGTCCTTCTCTTCCAAGCAGATTTGTTACTGAAATAATTTTTGACAAAGTACGTTCAAAATCAAGCTCAAACTCTTTTTGAAGATACTTAATTATGTACTTCAGTTACTAAACTTCAATTGAATCTTCTTTATAAATATGGGTATATTTTGGAATCTCTTTCTTAAATTTATTTTTTAATAAACTCAGATTCCAAACTTTCTTTTAAACTCAAAATATGATTGTAAAAAAGTCCCTTTTTTTCTTTTTTTCATTTCGTTACTCTTATGTGAAGGATTTGAAAGCTTCGAAAAGGTTCAGTTCTAGAAAATGCTCTTATCTAGGTAAAGTGTATATTATGCAAACTATATGCTTCGGATTCGAAAAAAATATATATACACTCACGTTTGTGAAAATTGCAACACCAAGAAGGAATCGTCATAATTGAATGCAATTTAATACACAGTTGAGTGGTAGAGGTACAAATAAATGATTAAATGTTCAAAGCAAACAAACAAGAACAAGAGATCAGAATCAGTATTTTGTGTGGCCACCACGCGCCGCAATAGCTGCTACAC
>KK117879.1:173532-196922 GCA_000611955.2 Stegodyphus mimosarum | reverse complement strand
GATTCTCCCTCGTTCAAACTCTTTAAGTTGTTCAAATCTCGCTCTCTTTCGTCGACGAGGCATAAGTACAGATTGAGTTAACGTTTACCACTAGCAGATAACCACCGATAACCATACACGCCTCGCTACAGCCGTCTATTTATTCGGATCCATCAGCCGTTCAGAGGGCGCTGCTCAGCATACGCATGCGCTACGGATTTGCAATTCTAATCATTTGCATATCATGAGCTACTTTGCATTTCCTGAAAATTTCAGCTCACTCGCGTAAGTCCTTCATGGTGTTGCAATTTTCACAAACGTGAGTGTATTTAAGTACACATATTATATAAATGTATATATTGCTTCATATATTAAATTTCTTTTATGTTTTCTTCACAAATATGTCTATAGTTTAGAAACTATATTCCTAAGTTTATTTTTCATTAAATGCAGTTTCAAACTTTAATTGAAAATACTACATACTGAGAAAACTTTTTCTTTTGGCTTCTTCTTCTTCTTACTATTAGTTACTTCTATTCACTCTTCTTCATATGTTGTTCTATAAATGTACATATATTTTAAAATCTGCATTCTTAAATTTCTTTTGGATAAAACGCAGTTTCAAATTTTGCTTTCAGTGAAAACTTTGTATTTTAAGAAAAAAAATTTTCTCTTGTTGTTATTTATGCTCACTGTCTGACAGTAACATCAGCTCAAGCCCACGAAATTCTTTGTGGTAATGAGCGCAAGATTGCGGCTGTCGTTGGCAGCAGCCTTGAGCACCTTACAGATGACAATCCGATTTAGCTCAGTTCCGCCCCATTTTTGATGGAGAGCTTACCCGGTGGGGGCGAGAGGGGAGGAACTTCCACCCTCCCACCAAGCCACACGAGAGAACTTTCGATCTCGCGTATTTGAAGTGCCACCATGCCGCACCAACATTATACATTTATAATTATCCATGCCTTCTCCGGGATTCGAGCCCAGGCCTTTGACACAGCAGTCAGCGACGCTAACCAGTATACCGATTGGGCGGCTTTTTTTCTCTTAGTTATTCCTATTATGATTCCAGAAATTAGAAATTCGAAAAATTACAGAGGTTTTTCAGATTCTATAAAATGTATGTAATTACGTATTTCACTTATGTACGCATACAAATATATTTACAATGCTAATATACTTTTTTAAACTTGTATTCTTAAATTTGGTTTTCATTAAATGCCAGCCCATAAGCATCCGAGCTATAAAATATCTAAACTTTGGTAATTTGGCAAGCTTTCAAATATCAACAATCGAGCTGCCTCAACGGAAGTTATCGAGGTTTTCTCCTATGCATAACTCTAAGTACTGAACAATTTTCTTTAGAAACCTCGTGCAGGAAAGTATCCCTCCCTAAGGCAGATATCCTCTGCGTTCTTTGCCTTAATTAACCTAACCTCACATGAAACGCCTATTTCAAATTTTGCTTTATCTTAAAATATCATATCCTTTCATACTTAGTATAGTTACTAATAGCAGATTATAGAAACGGTTGCTATTCAAAAACTGTACATTATTTTTGTTCTGTAAAATGTACATATGAGATTGAAGAAAATATATGTAATTATGTACTTCAAATGCTAAATTTCATGCATCTCTACTTTAAAAATGTGAGTATTTTTTAAAATCAGATTCTTAAATTTCCCTCTACTTCAACATAGATTTCCAGTTTTGCTTTAAGTAAAAACGTGATATTCTTACAAAAAAGAATTATTTTCCTTTTCCTCATTGTTCTTATATGAAGGATTCGAAGAGTTCGAAAGAAAATTTTGGATTTGTTTAACCTTTACTATGTTTTACCTGTTCTGCTATATTTTAAGCCAAAATATGAGATTATAAGTCTGTTATGTTATTCTCACACTGGCATGCGCACGAAAGAACCAAATTATGCTGCGTTATCAAGTCTTTTACGCTTCGCAAGAGACTCATTTACAATTCCAACCCTGATTTTCATCCACGACTGATGCATTCTGGCTTCAGAAATCTATCTACTTACTTTCCACACAATAGACTACTTTATGTATGCATTTTAACCCTTTCGGTAGTGCCAGCACTTCATTAGCATGCCGTGATCACCGCCAGTCCATCAACCCATTGGAAGTTGCCTGTAGAATTTACGGGTAAACAGCGGCCTGCGAGTTTAATCTGCGGCAGCATTGTGGCAGCACGCACAAAACGCATAGTAGTTTATACATAAACTTCACTCCATCAATGCAAGGAGAACATTACGACGGTTATTAGGCATTTTCCCTTTATATTACTGAGTGAATGCGGGACCCCTTTTGCGCTATGGGAAAGGGATAATTCTGCCTTTAACTATCTTTAGCGGAAGGTTTGTGAATATTTTTGACGTTACGTTAATCTATGGTGTTATACTATTTATAACCCAGACGACTCAGCAAGTGTTACCATTGTAATATAATTGGCATAATGTCTCTTATCTGTATCCGATAGGTTGGGTAACTAATTACTATTAACTCCACTTAAAAGTGATGACATACACAATTAAACTAAAATCGTCATTAATCCGATGACTGTTTAAAACAACACAGTAATAAGGAAGAATCTGAATTATAATTAACACAAAAATATCGTTAGTAATTTACTTGTATTTTCAGGTAGCTTAATCAGAATAGTAGGTTCGTTTGGTTGCGTAGCAATGTAACAAAACCTAATCAGCAATGTAAACAAAAAGAACACATCGTAATGAACTGAAGAATAAACGGTACTTACGTTTTAACGGAGAAGACTAGGCTAAATTTGTAGCTATTTTAATAAATTAGTTTTTCTTTTTTTCAGCGGAAAATGCTTCGCAATCGCTTCTAAAATAGCTTCGAAGGACTTTTTTTACCTTGAACTACAACTTAATGCTGCCACATGGAACCCGCTAAGTATGACTTCAAATCGTATTCTGATGTGTTCCTGCGTTTTCTACTCCGCCATTTTGAAGAACCCCAAACCTGCTCGATATTTTGCGCATGATCCGCAAAATTGATTCTAAATTCTGTTAAATTTGTAAATAATAAAAAATTTGAGTTTAAGTTCAGTTCAAAAAAATTTCAGTTTGAAAAGCTCGAAACCGACTTTCTGAAGTTCTTTTGTTTTATAGGCGACGTAACAGTAGAATTAAATGGTCATCCTTATTTGTTATTTTCTTTGATTGCATGTAAAAAAGTCGTAGCTTTTAAGTCGAGTACCGTAAAAAGAATCCTTTTTCTAGTTTCCCGGCAAATATCGCCGAAAATCTCTTGAAGCGGGAGAACGTGGACAATGCTATTTTTTCTTTTCGAGAACAGGCTTCTGTCAGTCTCTACGATTAAGCCTTTAACGATTTTTTTTAATATTTTCATGACTCTACATCTCGGAGACTCATAGTTCCCTCAAATAACTGTTCTGTAAAGGTCATCTCAGCCATGCTGAGATCTTTCATAACAGTCGTAACTCATGTTGAGTTCCTCCATACAAAATTATATAGATGATGAGTAGACTAGTAGTAGACGTATCTTACAGTAACAACAAATGACAATCTTCTTGCTGCAAACCAGTTGCTTACTCACATTTTCACCTCGAAATGTGTTTTCGAAAAGATTCCGTATTTTTCGAACATCGCCATGCGCTCTTATAAAACTCTTGTAACTCAAACAAAATTTCATTTCGTGCAAATTGGAGCACTTAACGTTATCCGGTAATACATTATACTTTTGTAAGAGGTTAATAACAACCTTTATTGTTTGGTAGATCCTACAGACCCATGATCGAACTATAAACTCTGAAAAAACACTTCCTTCTTAAAAGTTCGCTATACGGTTGCAACCACGATTAATTTGTGTTACTATGGGGTTTAAGTTGACAACTACTTGCTCTTTTTCGCTTTGAATTTTGGCTTTGTGCTTTTTCTCCATTAACAAGTTATAAGTACCAAATAAATATAACCGGAAATGATGACGCTAAGTCATAAATCAGTAAGATCAGTATTTGCAACAGAAATTGAATAATGTCACTGAATTCAACTCGGCATAATAAAAAGATTGGTTAGAAATTTTTGTTTTCTGGCAGAGTTTATCTTTCAAAGATCATATGCTATAATTTGATCCGTAACATCAAACGCATTTTGAATTTATAATATACTCGACAGATAAGTACGAATGTTTGGACAATAACTGTAATCAATGACATATATTTGCGTATCTAAATAATGAATCAACTACTTTTCCCATAAAAATATTTTCCCATTTTATGCCATTTTTAGGAATAACTTCACAAACTTTTAATACACTTTGTTGAGTATGTATGTCTTCTTATAATATGTTGATTTCCGATTACTGATACAGAACGCTCAACATCAATTAATCATGGCACACTGCCACAACTGTTTACATCCATTTCATTTTCACAACATTACGTTCTAGCCTTCCGAAACCGCACGCTGCCAGTTTACGGAAACATAATACTGAACAACTGAAAACCCTTACACATAAAATTTAAACAAAACTTTAAAGTTATACAATATAAAACAATTAATGAGTTTTGTATAAAATAGTGTGAAAAATAAGAAAACCTGCTTTCTTGCTGGTTAGGATTAAGAAACGGTTTGTTGGAGTTTATAAAATCGTCGACATCGTTCAAAGAAGTATTTAATTATTGTGAGTAAGAATCTTACATTAATCGTGCCTTTATCTGGAGTCGAAACCAGACTTTATAATTTCGAGTTAGATGGACTGATTGCGACAACACAAAAGCATAAGAAAAGCATAACCATTCGCAAAAAGCTTTTTGGAGAAGCAAACAAAAATTGGATACAAATTATTGCATTAATATTTTTTCAGTTATTTAATTTGAGGGATTTGCCAGTAGATTATAGAATGAAACACAGAAATGCATATAATATATCTGTATCAATACAAATAAATCAACGGGATAATACTTCGCGTTGACACTAAAACTCTTGCCAAACAGCGCAGTTCAGAGCCAGTTATAGATAAGCGTAACGTAGCAAAGTGACGAACGTAATAAGACCTGTGCTTTCGTTTCACGTAACCCCAACTGATTCTCGATAACAAGGATATAAATTAACTGTTATCACTGCATTTTTTCTGGCATTTTGAAACAAAAATAATTAAAATCTGAGACCTGTCTTCTACAGAAGGGCAAAACGTAGATTTTTATTACATTATGAGAGCCTACCATCAATAAAAGAGTCTATTAACCCTGGATTAAGTGCGTGGGTGGCAGTTGTCAACTTCGTGCTCATTCGAACGCTGTGTGCAATCAGAAGTATAATCAGTAATTAACATTGTGTCAAATAAATGAAGGAATCGTCATTTAAAAATTATTTTCCTTATTCTAGATACAATTTAATAAGCGGGTAATACCTGTCACCACCTACCGGTAGTCACCAGGTAGGTAATACCTGTCATTTCTGTCTAATTGTGTAATACAAACCTACGCGTCTAACGTAGGATTAATAAATATGATTTGGTCAGTTAAATACGGCCGACAAATGAGTACTAGTTTGAAACAACTGCTTGAATTTTGTACGCAAAGTCTTCCAAAACGATTTTCAGATGAAATTGGAGAGCCTAACAAAAAATTAAAAATCGACGAAAGCTTTTTCAGGAAATTAAGAAACGCAGTTCGAATTCTGATTATTTGATAAAGAACCATGAGTTCGTTTAGAATTCAGCAGTACGACTGGTGCAGCTTTGACGATATTTCCGACAACTGTCATGGTTTGATGGTAGCCAATTTTCAGGGACGACTGGAAAATACGTAAGTACAAAATATACTTTTTACTCGCAAGAAGAACAAGTGTCTTACTTGATGCCCCTTTTTCAACGAGCAACTGTTATGAGGAAAATGCGAATAACCATCCACGACGTCTTACTTCAAGCATCATTATAGAATCACTGTTTCTATTAGAAGCAGAAATCGAATTAAGACTTTCCAGTTGCTAGCTGCAAATGTTTACCATTTCACAAAAGAAGGGATAGGATGAATGCTTTAAGATTTTTGGAACTCTGGGAATTTTCAGGCTGCACGTCATTGCTCTATGAGATGCCACACGCTGCGAATTATAAGGACCTTAACTCGGTTTGAAAATTATGTCAAAAAGCAACCTTAGTTTGGAGCATATTATGAAAAAACTTCTATCAGTTTCGAGGACCACCTCGCTTAGATCTTTCTTCTTCAGAAAACAAAATTACAAACGACGGAAGGCTAAAAAGTTATGTTTGCATAAACATTAATGGGCAAAACAAAAAGAGAAGGTTGAGCTGTCTTTTGAGAAAAAGAGTAACGAAACAGCAAAAAGTTAAGATGTTAGAATTTTGGGATAAACTTGATCGGAATTAATGTCATTTATAAAGATCAGATTTCTTCAATGTAAAACTCTTCGATAAAATTGCATTCCACCAACTGAATATCTGTTTTTAATCATTTTTGTAAAACTAAAGTCTAACTTATTATGCAATGATACACTATGGTTAGCTATCGAAGATCAGTTTATTTCTCCTTTTCGAATAGATTTGTGTACTTTGATAAGAGAATTTAACTCTTTTTTCAGATTGGCTGACATATGTCAAACCAAAGTGACAACATATGCTATAAATTCCCCAAGAATTGAAATCGGAAATCGAACAATGACTTCTCTTGACAGGCGAGAAAAAAAAATGACCTAAAAATTGACCTTAAGAAGAATGCTGAAAATTCTTTCTAAATTTTATAATGGATAAAATGCAGAGAGAACAAGATTATTGCAATAATAATAGAATGTCTTTTACAGTGGTAAAAGAAAAGTATTTTAAAGTCTGTATTAATGACCATGGGAGAAAATCTTCTGTCTCTTGGCACCCGATTCCAAATAATGGTACTTAAAATCTAAAACAACCTGAATCTTTTAGATGAAAAAAAAAGAAAAACTTCATATCTGTATGTTACTAAAATATTTCATCATAACGAGTGGTTTAATTACTGTCGCAGATGATAGTGTCTACGAATAGAGTTAGAAATTTTCAGCAGACCTGATATGGAGCATTACAAGTTTATTTTTCTTTATATCAGTCATGATTAATATAATAATTATTGCAAAATGTTGCTAAGAAACTCAGTTTTCGATTATCCAATGAGAGATAAGAATACTAAATGTGCGTTTGCTTTACAAGTTGGAATCTTAAGACCGATACGAAACAGTAGTTCCATTAACACGCGAGAGACAATATACTCTGACACTATAATGTTGTGTCGCGAATCTTGTGTCGCAAAATTTAAGTGTTTTTAATCATTTAAGTAATCAATTATTTAATTTTATTTGTATTGGTATTTGATTTTTTTAAATTTGAAGTTTTGAAAAGCTTACTGAATATATATATATATATTTGTAAAAGTGTATTTAAAAGCTTTAATCAATTATTTTTCTTCAACTGTCCAATTTTCTAACGAAGAAGGGGGAACGTCTTTTAACGGAAGTTGCAATTGAGGGCACTATACCGTTGTTTCCCTTGCCTTTGTTACGAAGCAGTAAAATGGATATCGTAATTGGCTCCCCGTAATTTCACTTACCCTTTATCTTTGTGAACGTTGCCTTGCTTATAGCTTCGGAAGAAAGGGAAAGGTTGTAAATTGGATTTTGAAAGGGCATTTTTTGTTGTTAGCAAGGGGAGTCGAATTTTTATTCTCAAGTTTTCGCAGGCGCTGGAGGAGTCATTTCTACAGCTGGACAACCGTCAACTGTAGACAATGACTTTGTTTTGATTCTTTGAGGGTTTGAATTTGTCCTGCTAAATTGTAATGAAAGTCCCGGATTGGCAAGTATTTAATTTTATGTGTAACTTTTGGACTTGTAATGTTTAATGGGAGGAGAAATCGAGTTTTTCTCGGTTCTTGCACGAGTTTAGAAGTCAGTTTTTAAGTGGAGTTGAGTTTTGATACAGAGCAGAGAATTAGCAGAGAGGGCTTTTGGCCCTGCGGCCGAGCTTCACCCTTGCGAGTGGCTCCCGCTTGCGATGCGGCGGCGGCTTGCGCCGTTATTCATGATAGACAGATTTAAGTCGAAGATGTGAATAATTGAGAATTTTTCCTAAAATTTATGTGAGAAGTAGAACGCAGAGCGAACTCTTCTGAGTTCGAAGTGGTTTTTCCCGTAAAACGGAAGTGAAATGGCTCGTACTAAACAGAAGCGTTCCGTTCGTGAGAAGAGAAAATTTCAACATTCTGTCGTCGCTCGTACAATTTCCGTTGTCGTTGACAGCTGAAGCACCTGCGTGTCACATGGTTCATCCTCTTGGTTTCTCCTATCATTGTACATCCATATTTTAGAATTTTTGATTGCCGGGCTTCTTCATTATGGTTCTACAAGATGTCATTTCTCTTGAACTTTATTCTGGAGCCGATTACTTAAAAGACGAATTCATTGTGGTTCTACCAGATGTCATTTTTCTTGAACTATATTTTGGAGCTGATTACTTATACAGCGAATTTAACGAAGGGATTTCTTCCGCCGACGTCGCCTATAGCTTCTTATGATGATAGATTAATTTAATCTTGTGTAACTGGTAGAAAGAAAAATTCTTTCGATAATAAATAAAATTATGAGTCTTAGAAGAATTTAAAACTATTGTCAAAAATGTGAAATTTATGTTCTATATTAGTTGAAGAGAGATCCAGTTTGAATAATTCATTTAATGTTCCAGTTATTCTAAGTAATCGTTGTTATGTTAAATTTCAAAATGTTATCTTGATAAATGACTCTTGAAGGAAATTTAATGAAGAATATTAATTGCTATTGTATGTAAGGGTAGTCTGGCCAGCTCTCCTATAAATATATCCAAGATATTAATAAATGAGTTTGATTTTATGTTATTACTTCCATTTGTTTTTTTGTGTTACGTAGTTGGTCTGTTTAATCACTCCATTTGTTTGAGCCGTGAGGCTTTTAAGAAACATGGAAATTTTATCGGGGTTATGGTAAAATGTTTATGCGTTTTAGGGTACTCACAATGCGCCCTGTTTTTAGCAAATATGTGTTAACCACATTTTTGTTGACTATTTGAATGTTTGTTTTAGGTGCCAGGATAGTTAAAGCTAGTGCTTAATTTTTAGTAGTGGAACTGATTGATTTTTTTTTGAATAATTCTTCCCTGGTGCTTATGAGGTGTTTTATGAATCTGAACTTGTGCTCTTGAGTGAATATGTAAATTAAGTGAAATTTTTTTAATGTTTTAGTTAGCACAGTTTCAATTCTACCGAGTACTAGAGAAGATTTATTCCTTCTTGTGTTTTTCAGGTTAAGATTTATTAAGATGAATTTGCTTTGTGTCAGTTAATTGATTTAAGAAATACTAGTTAATTTAGAATTTTTTCGAGTCAGCTCAATCAACAAGTTCCTTCCTCCACTTCTAACTAATTCATTTTTAGTTTTATTGTAGTTTTATTTATTTTACTAGTTTGTCTGGCACCAAGAGAGGTTGAGTATGCGTTTAAATTAAAAAATTAATAGAAACACCCGTAAAGTTTTAAAACGCAACATTACAAGTAATAACTCCAACAATGATATCTCGACTTGTCATTGCAGAAATGGTAACTACGAACCGAATTAGAGGGAAACAATAGTCTGCAAACTTCCTGAAACAGATAAGATTTCAAGAGGAGCCTCGAACAATGATCTGCTATTCCCCTGATATCATCTTAGAGGCGTGTTTCAATCATTTTGCAAACTGAGTTAGACAGAAAAAATGTACATAAGTCTCTGAACTACACTGGTGAAATAAATTAAGAGAATTTTCCCATTTGATCTACGATCTTCAGAACTACTGGACAGATTTTAATAAAATTTGGTGTGAACATAGGTTGATATAATACAAACAAAATAAATATTTAACAGTTATAATACACACACATGTTCTTGTGTGACACTCATGGCAGTCTGAAGGTCTGAAACAGCGGTTGCAGAAGACACAAAAGAAATCGGTTAGCAGTAAGAATGGTCCCCTCTTGCAGCTATACAGGACTCTCAGCGTGATATCATACTGGAAATAAGGCAATTTATCAGTGCCTGTGGCAATTGGTCGAACTCATTCAGCAACGCTGTTTTCAATTCCTGGTCGGTTCTCGGAGGAGGGTTGCGAGTTGCAATTCCCTCCCCAGAGCGTTCCAGACATACTGTATAGGTTTAGATTTGGCGACCTGGCTGGCCAATCCTTCCGGCGAACATCCTCACTCTCGAGAAATTCATCGACCAGAAGAGCTCTATGTGGTCTCGCGTTATCGTCCTGTAAGATGAACTCGGGTCCCACTGCACACCAGAAAAGGCGAACATAGGGCTCGGAAACCTCATCCCTATACCTCACACCAGTCACAGAGCCTCTGTCAAAGACGTGGAGAGGTATGCGGCCATTCAACATGATGCCTGACCAGACTAGTACACCGTCACCGCCATAATTGTTGATTTCGCTCACATTGGAGGGTAGGTAGCGGGTCCCTAGCTCTCTCCATATGAAAGTAAGGCGAGAGTCGGTGTTTAGGCTGAAACGGGACTCGTCGGTGAACAGAACGGTTGCCCATTGCTCCGTACTCCAAGCACTATACTGCCTGCACTATGCTAATCGGACTCGCCCGTCCGTAGACGTTAGCCGGACGCCAACAACCCTCTCTCATTCAGTCTTTTGGAAACTGTCACCCTTGTTGCACGGGCTCTTATTGCTGCGCACAGGTCCCGAGAGAGCTGAGAAGCTGTAGCTTCTCTGTTACGCCTCGCTAAATTGGACAAGTAGCGAACTTCTCTGGCCGTCGTGGCTCTTGGACGACCTTGCCCAGGTTTTCTGTCGATGGATCCAGTATCCTGAAACTGTTTCCATAGGTTACCCACGATGCTGGGAGTTAAATTAAACTCCCTGCATATCCGGACTTGTGATTGGCCTGCCTCTAGCCTCCCCACAATTCGCCAATTCATTCCATCATCTAAACGTTGGTGGTTACTCATTTTATTTTTCCGATGTGAATTTAACCGATTGCTGCAAGATAACACCAAGAAATTCTCCGACGTGTGCTAGCGAACGCAATTCCTCTTACCCTCCATGCGCTTATAAAGCCTGTTTTTCAACTGGCTCCGCCTACACACATATGTACGCTTACGTATTTGCCGTACAAGATTTCTATTTTAATCTAGAAGCAATGTTTTTTCCTTCAGCTAAGTTCTTTTAACGCAATTCGATAAAATATGCAAATTCTCCTAATTTATTTCACCAGTGTAGATAACTCTCAAACATATGTTGCTAGGAAAACTTTGAACAACGACGACAGTTAAGCTTTAAATTCCTCCGAGTAAATCGATGCAAGTAATACCTGCATGTTAATTTATGATTTTGAAACTCTTTATAATGTTATTAATAATTGCTTTTTAATTAATAAATATGTTAGTGTCCAGTATTCCACTTGCTCCCGACTTAGAACACGCAGTGAAATAACCAGTCGACACAGACTAAAATGTCATTTAAACTGATAACTTTAGTACACTGTCGAACAATGTACTTTGACAATATCAGACAAAAATGAATGACCTTTTAAATCAATTATGAGTAATAACGTCTGTATATAATGGGAAAACCTTTTATCGCTTGAAAGCAAAAATACTGTTGCGAAAAATTTCGCAACACTGCCCCCTCCCAAGGACTGCATGTCCCGGGCAATACAGTCCCTGGTTAGACAAGGAGCAAATTTTGTTATTTATTAATTTATTTGTTATTATTGTAACTTATTTATTTGTTTTGTAGCTTTTTCGATTATTTCTTTTTGGCTCCCAACCAGGGATTGTACTGCCCGGGACGTGCAGTCCTTGGGAGGGGGGTAGTGTTGCGAAAAATTCGGCGGTTGCGCCTGTATGTAAGCTTTCCGGCATAGCACTAGGCTTGCCATAAAATAGTGTATGGGAGGGTTGCCAGATTGGCGACTTTATCGCTCATTTGGCGACCAAATTGGCGATATCCCATGGTCCAATCGGGAAGCTTTTAGAATAACTTTCTGTCGAGATATTTCTCGAAACGTGTGGAACCTAAGGAAAAGCTATATAAACCCCTGCGTTTCTGAGAGCCGGCATTGTGAGAATAGCTGCTTACTGTGAGTACTAAGCTACCCCTTGCCGTGAAGCTTTTACAGTATAGCTTGACAGTGTATTGGTGATTGTTCCACGGTGTTTATTATAAGTTTAGTGTTGCCGTGAAGCTACCTTTACAGTTACAGCCTGAAGCTGTGTTGCTGATTGTTTCAGCGTATTTATTGTAGATTTTCGACGCTTTTAAAGGTAATTTTGGAACTGTGCTGTAAATAGTGATTCTTGTAAATAAATTGTGCTTTTTATTGTTCTGCATCGTCTTTTCATCGGATACTCTCAAATCCACGAACTCGTATAACGTAACAATACTTTTCGAGGTGTTAAAGCATGTGCTTCGTGATTTTATATTCAGAAAGCTTTCGCGGAAAGAATTTATGCAGAGAGCCTCTTTAAGAAGTTCAAATTCAGGACTATCAACCACCTTTATCTTATTTCCTTTTTGTTCCACCCATTGATAAACTTCTAAAAAGAAATCTTGTTTCGTGAAAATGAATAGAAATTGCATATCTAACGGGCAATAGATTACTTAGGAAGAGAAAAAGAGAATTCACCATTATGCAAAGCAGTTTTCTTTTGCAGATGATGTTGAAACGGCTGGCAAATTTCGGGAAAGAAGGAATTTAAATTTCAAAATACTTTAAAAAAAGTTGTCTAATGTTCGATCCTCAAACCAAAGTTCGATCCTCAAACCTACCCCACACTAAGAACACAGTGGACAGGTTTTCAACAGCTTTTACTCTTTAGACTCTTTTTTTATTGGCGGGCAGCGCACTGAATCTTTTATCCCCTTTTTAGCGATATTTTGGGTGTATGTGTGCGTGTGTTTCAGGTACTCTGCATGCAGTTTCATTGATTAAAGCAAATCGGATCATGCATGTTAATTGATCAACAGCACGAAAGAGGAGGGGGTACAAAAAAGGGACAATCAATGCAAGAGAGAAGGAAGGACAGACTGTCTGTTTGCACTGATTTTTAGTGCCTTAAAACCGTTGCACCCAAATTAATTTATTAAAATAAATCATTTCTTGTGTCTCAAAAACTCTACTTTCAACTTAGTCGACTAACTTGAAAGCAACTAAGGCAAAGCGTGTGAAGGTTATCTGCCAAAGGGGGAAAATTCTAACTTGTCTGTTTGTGCTGATTTTTTACGTCTCTAAAACGATGCATGTCATGTTAATTGATTTAGGGAAACCCTGCTGAAGAGAAGTGCCAACCTGTTTCTTTGTACTGCACTATTCTGTTTCAAAAAAATGCATACAGATTAATTGATTTAGCCAATGTCTGTGAAATATAAGACTAACCTGTTTCTTTTTACTAATTTATTGTATTTCGAAAAGGCTGCATGCAAATTAGTTAAGGCAAAGCCCGTGATGGCTATCTGCCAAAGAAAAGGGATGCCAAAACTCTCTACTGCTCCTGATGTTTTTTCTTTCTTTCAAAAACGCTGTAGACAAGGTGGATTGATTTAATCAATACACGTGAGGGCTATCTGCCAAAGAAGAGGAACTTCAGCCTATACGTTTGTGCCGATTCTTTTTGCTTCAAAATGCTATATGAAGTTTAATTGATTGAGACAACGTATGTAAGGTTTATTTTCCAAAGAGAAAGGACAACTTCTTAAATGTCTTTCTAGACTAAAGAAACTCCTCTCAGATTGTGCATGACAATACTGGATATCAGTACACTTTCGCGCATCAGGAATATTCCGAAAAGTAATCAATGAACATGAATTTTATTAATGTCGCTACGTATGATGGTCTTGGATATGTTCAATAATCAAATAATCTGCCCTTCCAGATATTTGGTTTAGCGAAATCGCGAAATGTCCACGAAAAAGGATTAGTTTACTATAGAATTTTTATGTTTTTAATTCAAATTCTGTTACGTTCTCATAATATTGAAATTCTTTCGGTATTCAAGCTACGTTTAAATAGAAATACAGCACTCAAATCACGTACAGAATTTGAAACTAATAACTATTAGAAAATGTTGTAAAATGAAAAAGCACGCAATAATGTTTGCAAGGAAACATTTCTGATAACAAATTACTCAATGAAATATTGTGCTCAAAAAGCTGTGCAAGAAATGTAAAATTAACTTGTAGAGACATTAGGTTATTTCGAAGCAGGATACCTGAAAAAATGAGCAACGCCTTCACCGGAAATCATCGAACCACGGACCTCTCGGCTACGCGTCGAGCGTGCTAACCACTACACTACGAAGAAGGCGGGAGAAATACCTTATAAACTAATCGTCAGAATATATAAGGGAAACTAAGGAAAAGGAACTGACACTTTTCCCTTGCATATTTATTTCAAATCAATATTATGGATAATTAAGCACTAGATAAACAAACGCAAAAAAAACGCACACTTCGATACGGCTTCCTCTATCATACTGACTGCCAAGCGACGTTCTCCGTCAGGACACGAGAGTTGCTATAGCATGTGCAAATTGTTCCTGATGCAGAAGTTTAGAACGTCTATTCAATTGAAAATCATTCCTCAAGAGCGAAGTATCAAAGATAGCGTGTTGAGATTCGAAAATTATTTCTAATTTTCCGAATATTTTTTCTGTGGTGAAGAATAATTAAAATTCTTGGGTTTAAATATGTTGCTCTAATTTTTTAGAATGTTAAAAAGGAAAATGGAAGCGTTATTTCATGATGAGTCATATAGCAGTGAAGAAGAAACCTGTTTTGAGGCTTACCACAATTCGGATAGTAGCCACGAGTAACAGCGGAGACTTTGTGCTGATAAATGCTGGGCTAATGAATAGGGTGTAGGTACTATTATCATATTTTACAAGAATTATTTGTTGAAAAGAAAGAAAAGTGGATATCGAAGGACGTATAAATCAGCTTATGGTCTTGGAATTAATGGAATGAGTTTAGTTGCCGGCAACAATCACTTTCTTCTCTTTTATCATTCAACCACAATTTTTAAGTAGCTATTCACTTACCTCATAAATAAAATAAGCGTCCCCCGAATACAGACGACGCAACCTGGCCAGAATATTTTCCGTCACTCGCATACGGATGGGGCGGCAGTCAACGTGCTAAAAATAATCAGGATTTGTAAGAACGCAAGCATCGATGCTGAACTTCACCAACTGTCATATTTTCTAAGAAAGTCACCGTTACATAGCTGCTAAATATCGCTTGGAAATGTAGGTGATCTACTCAGGAAGGTTTCAACATAACATTAAACCCTCGCCACTAAATGTTCTACAAAATTTGCATATTGTTCGTTTTCAACTATAATGTTATTAGTACTTTTTTCTCTTGTGATCATCAAAATTATTTTCTCCCGAGTCGATTTTGGAAAAGTCAGGTAACTTTAGTTAGAGGGATTCTATTCGATTGGATTTAGTAGAATAAGGCAGAACACAATACGGCTGTCTTTTTAAGATAAAGGATGCCTTCACGAAGAACTTGGTAAAAATATTCGCATTACAAAGGGAAAAACCGACAGAACGCTTATGCGACCAACGTGTTTTGTGGGATCTGAACTCGGGTCGAAAACCCTGTGACGTCATTCGCTCGGTAGCTGGTGGATGTCTTTATTCTGGTGAAAACAGGGTAATATTCGTGTTGCACGTTGAGAAAACTAGCTGTCCTGTTAGATAAGAAAAGAAAAACATTTGTTGCCCGGAACGAAATCGAGACGCACTTCCAGATATTGTTAAGTTAGTTTTCGTGTCCATTCAGCTATGGGTCAGCAAATGTAATATGCATTAAAAAGAAAAGTATCAAAATGTAAAAAATATATTTCCTTTCACCTAGAAATTTATAAAAATGCAATATATATAGAAGATTGTAATTTATATAGCATTATGAAATTTCATCTTTCCATTAGATTTTATTTTCTTAAGAGCAAAACGGTACAAGAAGAAAGAAAAAATTTTGGAATTGGTAAATTATATTCGTACAAGTAATGTTTAACAATTCACTTGTAATTGTATTACTTGAATCGTCCTAAAAATTTCCTTCAACTAACAATACTTCAAAGTTATTCCCTAATTGTCGGTGAATTATTGCTCTACCTATAATCAGTTTGAACAGCAACACAGATTTAATATTCAGCAAAGTCTATTTGCTCGCTTTTTGATTACAAATAAAGCGAAATTTTATAGAAAAAATAGATTTCTTATCAAAGTTAAATTTCAGCAATGAGATTAAAATTTACAGTAATCAAATTTAGATCCTCTTAATGAAAATACCTAATTTTACCCTCCAAAAGAAGAATTTAACAAATCTCGATCGAGTACGGAATTCAATGCGGCCTGCCACTAAATCCAAATAGGTCAGTGCTGTCTTTTACGAACAGCAACAGAGTCTCCTAATTACCTAGAATATGTGCTTTTAAACTCTCTTTTGCATGTTATTAATTTACATATTCTTCTAACCTGAGCGAATATATAACAGGAAATAAGGAGAAGATAAATTGCTGTTTAAATTAAGCTTAACTGGAATAAAACTTAAAATAATTATTACAAATATTGCTTCATTAATAAATAACATATTTTATGACGAAAAAAAGATGACTGCAAAATGTGTGGCTTGCCGCCTAGAAATAAGTTCTGTTTACTCTTCAGCTGTTTGTTCATTATACGGATAGGAATACATCAATTAAGTGAACACAATAGCACGATTTCAAGACAATAAGAAAATCAACAAGTATAAAAGCGAAACATATTTAGAGTAGTTAAGTATACATAAATAATCCTTATAAATAGAAAAATTAGAGACAGAGCAATCGAGTGATTTCGAAGTACTGGTAGTCGAAATAACTAATAATAATAAATATATGCACTCTATATTTCAAGCCATTGTCCCGATTGAGAATCCTAAATAATTTTGAATTTTATTAATACTAGCAGGGGTATGAAATTTACGTTTTCAGCGTTATTAGAAGAACGGAGTTCACACATTAAATGTATAACGCGTGAATGGAAGATAGAGCTCTAAACATCACTAGGGGTTGATGCTTGTCTCATTGCTGTATTTTTAATAAGATAGCTATCTTCTTGATGCTTAGAAGGCCGCAGTATCCAATCTCATGTCTTTATCTCTAAACAGGAGGACTTTTACAGCATCAATGGTTATTACTAGGCAGCCGTCCTCTCCAGTAAGGAGTTAGTGGAGCCGATTGCCTTCGATAACTCGAGCTCAAATCCAGAAGAAGGCCTAGATGTTTAGAAATAAATACTGTCTTTTCGGTACAGAGGCACATAAAATTCCGTTAAGCTGGAAGTTCAGTCAAAACATGAAGTAAAAGAAGGATATGAGATCCTTGAATTCCTTTTCTAGGCATGTTATTGATCACAATTGGGACAGAGTTCATCTGAGTCGCTCTGTCACCCATAAGGTACTCAAGACTTTGGCCAATAACTGGCGCTGTATTCTTCGTCATCATAATGAACCTTACTCTTTCTGATCAGAAGGATAAATACCTTCTGATCTGAACGGAACTTCTAATCAGAAGGGTGATACCTTCTGACCAGAAGCATATATACCAAAAATTGCTGCGCCAACCAATAACCAATAACTGTGCTCAGAGCTAGTTTCACGGGGGTAGAGATCGCAGAATTTGAACACTGCACGTTGGAAAAGGTGTACTGTTTAGCAATGAATCAACTTCGAATGCTTTTTGACTTCTTCAAAAGTTTATGCATGGATAATTCCTTCCAGCACAGGACATAGACTCATGACCCGGACTGTCTCTTCTCAGAATTAAGCAAAGCAGTTAATTAGTGAGTACAGGATGCAGTATCACGAAAGGTCTCTGAAAGCATTTCCTGGCGAAAACTTTCTCTAGAAAAGATCTTGACGATCACGTAACTTTCAAGGGCTATAAATTCCAAGTTCATCACCTTGTAGAGACATTAGGTATTTTTGAAGCAGCAGATATGAAAAATGAGCAATGCCCTCGCTGGGACTCGAACCACGGACATCTCTAATACGCGCCGAGTGTGCTGACCACTACATCCCGAAGGCATGCGAAGAAGACGAGAGAAATACCTTATAACCTATTCAAATTTTGTTCCCGGAGAACAATTAGTAAACCAATCCATTAGTTCACACCGCAAAGCTGGTGACAGAACAGCTTGAAGAATAAAAACGTCATCTTGAATATGTTCCACACTGCATAATTCCGTAATCTCACCATCATAATTTAAACTTGTCTGGAATCTCTATAAAGTAGGCTTTGACAACTCTTTTGATATTCTTGGAGCAATAGTGTGGTCCATGTGACGTTTTTGACATGAGGTCTTGGCACAATAAAACCGAAAATAGTAACAACCCTAAAGATGGTCTGACGTTTCATTGCCCGACGAAAGAAGAAGGCTCGTCATGGTAAATATGTTTTACCGGAAGCCGTCTCCAAATTTATTAAGTAAAATGAATAATTTAATATCAACGAAACTTTGATATAAATAGATAACAGCCTTATCCAGGATTATTTGAAATTTCTTGTCGAACTATTTCATGTTCTCAAGATTGCATTTAAGCTTGATATTAGCACGATCGAACACAGTTTCCTTATTATGTAGGTACTCCTTAGTTAACAAGTGAATGTGAACCTGAAAGTTCGAGAATGATTCTACCAGCGTGTACTTTGTATCTTAACAAATTTTTGTGAAACTATGTATTTGTATATACTGAGGAAACCTTCTTGTAGAATATGAACAGCTAATGGACAATGTACAGGAAGTTTCAAAACACATGGGCAAAATTAAGGGGTGATAGAAAAAATCTAAACAAGCAATTTTCGCCATACAGTGCACGATTGCAGAGCAAGCACTGAACCACTAGATGGTGCTGGAATAGAAAGCATAAAGAGCGAGTTTTATTGCACATCGTCATTTCTAGAAGGCATGTCGACGTACAGTATTCAAGAAAAGGCGGACATGCCTTTTATGTATAGTCTTGCGAATGGGAATGCTCTGGAAGCTGGAAGAGTGAATGCTGTGAAAAGCGTTTCCCGAGAAGACACATAAATGAACCGAAAAATGTTCGAGAGTATCGGTGCTTGTGTGAAACGGGATCCTTTGCCACCGGCATGCGTAATACAGGTCGTGGTAGGAGCTGCGGACGCCACAAGTTGTTCATTCTGCAAAGAGTAGAAGATTGTCCAGAGATTAGAGCGCGAGAGGTTTCCTATGCAGTAAATATGCCCCACTGAATTGTTTGGCGAGTATTACGTGACGAAGAATTACACTACTACCATGTACAGAAAATGCAATCCTTGATACCTGCAAATTATGCGCCACGTGTCGAGTTTGCAAGTTGGGTTTTGCAAGAGCTAGTGGCGCAGCCTGATTTCAGTGCACAAGTGTTATTCACGGATGACTGCACCTTTACTCGTGAAGGCATTTCTAATACGCAGCTTTATCATGCCTTAAAATTTTGCCCATGACTTTTGAAACGCCCTGTATATCAAGGAAATTTCACAGAGAATGGAATATGAAAACGTTTCTCTCCTTCTCTATCATGAAGTAAAATACTCATTAATTTACGAGAGTGGTTAGGCATGACTTGATTACGTTGTTTCTAAGACCAATACAAACTGATCTCCAAAGGACGGCCTAAACCTTATTATAAAATGCTACACTTTCTATGCTAATTTTTCAGTTTCTTTGTTCAACCGCTGTATATCGTTCATCACATCTACTTTTTTCCCAGCAATTTTCGTCGATATCGGTACAAAAACGTTTCAAAATATTAATATAATCAATCATTCTAATGACTAATAATTGAAGAATAATCAGGCATGGACTACTAGTTTGGAATAAATAGGCTAAAACTACAAAGAACGGTTTCCCCCATAGTTTAGTTTGTTATACATACACAGTCCAGTCACATTAATGTGACCACCACGTATTTTCCATGTCAGAGTTAAATAACCAATCACAGAAGGCAGGTGGCAGCACAGTGCAGTTGAGCGTATATAAAGGGTGTGTGAGGGCTTCGGAAAACATTTCAATCGTTGGCGTAATGCAGAAACGAAGCGATTTATCCGACTTCCAAAAGGGCATGATCATTGGCTTTCGGGCCAAGGGTGGAAGCATTTCCGAAACGGCTGAGTTTGTGAACTGTTCGCGTGCCGCCGTGGTAAAAGTGTACCGTGCATGGCAAAATGGGACTGTCCAAAATCAGCGACGTGGCAAATGTGGTGCACCACGGGCCATAGATGACAGAGGCGAACGACGGTTGCGGAGATGCGTTCGGGCAGATAGACGGGCTACCGTTGAGCAACTGACCACCAAAATGAACCAAGGGGCTACCAAAAGTGTCTCCCAAAGTACTATTCAGCGAACATTGCTGCGTCTGGGCCTCCGAAGCAGACGCCTGGTTCGTGCACCTATGCTGACTGCTGTTCATCGACGGCGAAGGCTAGAATTTGCACGCCAGTACAGCAGCTGGACGTCCACTGAGTGGCGACAGGTTGCGTTTTCGGATGAATCGCGTTTTATGCTCCATCGGACAGATGGACGTTGGCGTATAAGGCGTGAAACCTCTGAAAGGAACCACCCTGCAACCATTGCCGGAACGGTCCAAGCTGGAGGCGGGAGCATTATGGTCTGGGGAATGTTTTCCTGGCATTCTCTAGGTTCACTGATCATTGTGGAAGGCACAATGGATCAATACAAGTACGCATCTGTCCTTGCGGACCATGTTCACCCCTACATGCGCATTGTTTTTCCTCAGGATGATGGCATCTTCCAGCAGGACAATGCGAGGTGCCATACAGCTGCCAGTGTACGTGCGTGGTTCGAAGAGCACCAGGATGAGTTTACCGTCCTCCCCTGGCCAGCAAACTCACCTGACTTAAACCCAATCGAGCATCTGTGGGACCATCTCGATCGAGTTGTTCGCGCCATGGATCCTCAACCGCGTAATCTAGCGCAGCTGGCCACGGCATTAGAGTCGGCATGGCTCAACATCCCAGAGAACACCTTCAGGGACCTATGTGACTCTCTTCCTGCACCTCGCAGCAGTCCGCTCTGCGAAAGGTGGTTATTCTGGCTTTTGACAGATGGTCACATTAATGTGACTGGACTGTGTAGTAACGATTTCTTATGGTACCATAATTAGTTATTACATTTTCTTCGAATTGAAAGGTAAAGTAATAAAGAAAATTGGAAAATGTCATGTCATTGTCTTAACGCCCGTATCCGAAAGGGTTTCACCGCTAAATAAATAACAGCAATGCTTATTCTAACATAAGTATCTAAAAAAAGTAAATATTTTGCTGACTATAATTAAAACTTTACTCAAAGAAAGTTTTTTTTGTTTCGATACTACTCTGTTTGATTTTGCATTTTTTCTTGGAAGGTAAGTTAATGTAAATTGGAAAATATTAAAAAAGGTACACTTCTATTTGAAAAGAAGAAAACAGCTTCAATAAATTACAAATGGAAATATCGAACTGGATTATTTAAACTAAAAGCAAAGCTCGCGAGGCGTACCTACTCATGCGAATGAATGCCTTTGTGGTGGATATTTAAAAGGAAACTGATTCGTATTCACCTCACGTACGGAAAATTCCACACTGGCAGACGCAGTAGAAATACAGATGTAAGATTGTAACCTACATATTATTTTGAAATATAAAGCGACAGCACTAAAGTTTCATTTTTTACGTTGATGTTGCTGTGCACAAGAAGAGCGGAAGTTTTATGTATTTATATATCGAAATTTTACACTAATGGTATCAATTAGTGTAATGTTGCAAAATATCACTTATAAGCACAAATAAAATGACACGTATTAATTTACAGTGACTTACTATCATTTGTTGAGTTTATGAGCAATAGATTTCCTTAATATGAGAAATATGTTCTTTTTCAGTTGGCAGAAATTTCTGATCTTTTTTTAAATGAAAAAAAATCTCTAAGTAAAAATAATAACATCCCTTCGAGATATTAATAATAAAAAATTGGAATTATAACATGACGTCAGATCTGGAAAGCAAATGGCTAATGGATAAATATAGGAATATGCTGAAAAACCCTTCGACGTAAAAAGAAATTGCAAAATGAGCGCATTGCCTGACTTTCAAACACTTCGCAACTACAATAAGAACAACAAGTACCTGGAGGATTTTAAAGTTTTTTTATCCTCTAGCAACAACGAAAAGTAATGAAAAAATGCGCTCATCGCCGCAGCCTTAATGCAAAATCTATCGACTAATGACCAATCTGTGCCTGCAACTGCGTCGTTAACGAGATAAAAATGACGTGCTTACAAGGAAAAGGTGTTTATAAGTCAGAAACATAATTTTGTTTGGGTCTGCGCACGAATTCTTTCATTGCCTGTAAGAGTATTTACTGGAGATTACTCGCGAATAAATTTTTAAAAACATATACGCATATTTTAAGTTTTTCCAATCAAGAGATAAATTTTTTATTCGATGTCTTCTGAGTCAAAAGATTGCTACTTTTTTCGTTTCGCACATAATGCTCACTCACTTAATAGCTAAGTTTTGTTTTTTGACTAGGTAAAATATATAGACATATTTTTAAATTTCCAATCAGCAAAGAGATTTTTATTCTTTGTCTTCTCATTTACTAATTGGTTATTTTTATCATTTTCAAGACAGTGCGCACTTACTCACACAAACAATATAACCTTTATTCTTTTATCTAAGTACACAATTTAACGCACAACTTAACTTTTGTCCTTTTAGCTAAATAAAATATAAGCATATGGTAGTTTTCGTATCCATACCGTGGGTTAAAAAAAAATTTCCTTACGCAGCTGTGACCGCATATAAAAGTTTCATTTGTCGCACAAATTCCATTGTGAAGAAAATGAAAACTAATAAATCTGTTCAGCACAACTACTCTATTATTTACGAATATTATAAAGAAAAATTGAAATATGAAAGACAAAGAAATATGAAAAACAAACACTAAAGTTTCCTTGCGGTATTTACTTAGTTTACGAGAGAACTTTTTCATGTTAACCAACTTATATTTAATGGTCGATGAGCCCTCCTTTGGCCTTTACTACTTCTTTCACGTGTTGCGGCATGATTCCCAAAATGTTTTGTTTCAAGAGACATATTGCTCCGAATGTCCTGAATAGAATTTTTAGTTCAACCTTGTCCTTAATGTCATATTTTTTAAGTTCACGACCGATTTCTTCTCATAAATGTTCGATTGGTTTAAATCGGGAAACTAGGGTGGGCTGTGAATTTGCTGGTTAATACGACAGTTCGAACCTTCGAGCGCCGATCTTAGAGGTGTGTTGATCATTTTC
>KK117879.1:117722-173509 GCA_000611955.2 Stegodyphus mimosarum | reverse complement strand
TTCCAAGACACAATTTTTCTGCACTGGTTAAGACATTTAGCTTTAGAATATTAAGATACATATACTTATCCATAGTTTCTGCTATAAAATTTAAACTGCTTGTACCAGCTGCACTCAAGTCGCTGAACACTGGTAGTTGGGTCTGAGATTCGAATCCTGGCGAACGGCCTGGCTGCATGGGCGTTTTAATGGTTTTACCATGTGTAAAGTGTATACGAGCCAGATTCCCTTAGAAGTTCCTCCACGAAGGTATCCCTCCGATCAGACTAACAGCCTTCGAGTGCTTCGTCGTACTCGAATAAACCAAACCAAACTAGCCATACTCATACACCCCAAAATCATGACATCTTCACTATCATATTTGACAGTCCCAAATAAATTCTTCATTAGCACTGCTAATTTGGATTTTGCTAGGCCATAACATGGCATCTGACCTATGTATATTAAATTTTAGTTCATCACTAAAAAGGATGCTTTTTCAGAAAGATAAATTCTTGCTTACATACTTCTTTGCAAACTCGGAGAGCTTTTCTCTGTTATAAGGACTTACAAAAGGCATCTTATGAGCTGCATGTCCGTTGTAGCCTGCATATTTAATGTCATTGCTTACCGTTTGAAGTATCACTTCAGTGCTATGATCAGCCTTTAAACAGCTGCCACTTATGATACACTTATTGGTGGATTACTTTAAATTTTCGCATGATATTTCTTTTATGCAAACGGTTTAGCTTCGGTCTTCCCGACTGAACACTTATTCTCAAAACTTAAAAGCTCATTTTTTGTCTCAATAATTTATTGTACTACAGACTTCGATTTATTAACGTTTACAACAGTTTCTTCAGAGACAATCTATCATTTCATAACTGAATCATCAACTCACGAATAACTTTTGGAACTTTCGTTATAAGACGATCAGCAAAAAGGTAGAATTAAGCAACTTACTATTATGTCTTCGTGATGATTGGGTATGATCGCTTCGAAAACTAACTATGGGTCAGTCGTGGAAGACGTCAGGATTAATTTGCATGTTGTGTAAGTTAAGGCGCCTAAATTTGAAATTTAAGTCAATACCTAGTTAGGCCGTTTAATCTTCGACTAAAAATTATTTTAATTTTTAATTTAAGTTTCTATTATCCACTACACGCAGTTTAATTTGTTAGCATAAGTGTGCTTTTTGTTCAGTTCAAGCTTTAAATGGTTAGGTTTTTAAAGCATTCTTAGAACTTTGTAGTACTTTCATGGAATGATAACTCGGTACTTTAAGTTAAGTAAAATCTTTATGTCGGATTTAGACAGAACTATACAAAACTTCTAAATCAAAAATCACCGCCAATTACTACTATAACCCATAAAGGTACAGGGCTCATAATTTCAGTCTGTCAGTAATTTCTCATTAAGATTCTCATCTGTCATTTACTGAATTTTCGCTTCTGGTGGCGTTGGCGAAATGCAGAATTGCACAAAATATTTAACACAAGAAAATAACGAGTGAATTAAAATAAACCTTATAAAATCGCAAGTTTAAATATCTACACTAAAATATTACTGTTACGACTTTCTTACAAAAGCGAATAATCGCTTAATTTTCTAAGTAAATAGAAACAATACCTTTTCCTAAAAACTGACAACTATAGGACAAAATTTAAAATATCGAAAGAAATATTTTCATAGAAAAGTTTTTTTTTAACTAAAAACGCACGAAACGCGGAGAATCCCATAAAACTTTTATTTCATCGGAGCGAGGAATGCAGCTGGCGTCGGGTTCGGACAAAATCGATATAAAATATATTTTACCACAAAAATCGACTTTAGCATTTTGTTTATACGAGACGCTTTGAGAAAAAAGTGCATTCAGTTTTTTCTTGTGTTTTCGCTATTGTGAAGAATATTTTCTACTTAAAAATTACTTATAGGGCAAAACATTATTAGTTTATTTACATTTTTACTTGATGATGGAAACTCGCATTGAAACTCTTATCACAAAAGCTTCGAGTTCCGTCGTTACATTAAAGGTTTAATGACGCAGAAGACGAAAAAAATGCTGTCATTTAACTATTTTTTAGACTGTTTACTGTAATTTTGTTTTAAATTAAATGTTCGGAAGGTTTTGGCTTTTTAATTCTCTTCCAGAATTGAAAACTTTCACCATTTCCTTGACAATTAAAATGCATGAGTGAGGCATAGTTAAATTACGTTCGTTTGTAAGGCAAAATCTAGTTTCACCTAGTCTAAATATTTGTTTAATGTGTCTAGACAGTAAACGCAGTCTCAATTGCAGTTCATCATCTTTACTCCAGAATCCATAAACTGAACGCAACAATCCTAGAAACACCAACTAAAAGTTTATTTGTACTACGGGCTTGCAGTTTACAAAATAAACATTTAAGAGTACTTAGCAACAATTTCTTGGAATTCAACAATAATACTCTAAATAGTATTTATACGTAAAAATTGATTAGTAGATAATAAGCCAGATCCAAATAAAATGACTTTTTAAATGTAAATTTTATTAAAAGTGTCAGAATTAATCAAACGAGTGCAGCTACATAAGTTAAGCGCTATTAACTTATAGCGCTAAAGCGCAGTACGAATTCAATAGCTACCGCCTTATAGCATTTATGCTACTGGCTTATAGTGTTTACCCTATTATCTATAGCGTTTATAGCGTTGCCGTAGCATACTGTACTTATGCAAATTCATAACGCTGCTATACAGTGGCGTTATAACATTACAATGCTACTGAACAATATTCTCTCTCTAATTTAACATTCTCACCCATTACTTAAACATACAAAATTTGCATTTCTGGTAGATTTAAAAAAAACTTTAAAAAGCAGGAAAGTTTCAACGTTGGAAATAGCGTTTCGATTAAGACAAACCTTACGAGCTTAGTTAAATTAGGCTTCTGTAACTATTTGTTCATGATATGACAGTGACAGTGCGAAAAAAACTGGGCGCGTACCCTTAATAATAATAATCCAATGAAAGTGAAAACTAACTATTGATTTATTTTATTTCAAATACTAAACTAGAAAATTAAATAATATAATAAAGTGTATTCTATAATCGTAAATTTTCTCTTAAATTGGTTACTTGAACTCATTTACGTTTGAATATATGATTAGCCCATTCATCATTATTTCTAAAAGAAGGAACATCTGGGGATTGAAATTTGTCAGTTCACTCACCTCATAAATCTGTAATCTTTTTCCTCCTCCAGTTACAATACCTACTGTTTTCAGAAAAGTGAATATTAACAATTTTTGCTGGAGAGGTGACTTTCTATCACCACTCGGTTTGACGCGATAATTCGAGAAATAACAATGGTTACTTAAGTTTGTTTTGGGCAATATCGCTTCATGAGTGTATTCAACAAATGCGTGCGCATAAAACAACTGTCAATCTTTAATACTAAATGCATTTCTTTAAATTTATTATTATACGATATGCATCTTTCACGTTAGTTCGAACTCAGCTTTTGTGGCAATAGGAGTATTATTTTCAAAGTTACGAAGCCCAGTAAGCATGAAATCTGATGAAGAAATCAGTCTAGGATAACTTACACAGAATTCGAGAAAAAGCCGCAAAGAATACCGTCTGCTTCCAGCAAAAGAGCACACACGACAAGTATCTTCAGATATAAAAGAGCAGATAGATTTCTTTGAAATTATTTTAAGTTTGCTGTAAGAAATTCCCTAAATACGCGAAAATTCATCTCGAGTTGCTAATTCACCTGACCGGAAAAGGCCTCGAGTGTAAAAATTTAAAATATCAATGTTATATTGACATTATTTGAAAAAGGAAAAATGAAAGCATTATTTCATTATAATTAAAAAAACTGATATCTTTCATATTCTTTTAAGGAACAAGATCAGGAGTTTTTCAGTCGACGTAGAATTCAAAATTTAACTTGCAAAACTAAGAAAAAATGCATGGAACCCAACAGCTCCGTAGAACAGAGTTTAGAGACCCCTAATCTAAAGAATACTGTCACTTCATCCTCATTCTGCTCCAGGTCAAAGATTTGATGACCATAGATGTAACTAGAAATAAGAATAATAAACTCGATCAAGTTGCATTTCTTCAAATGCTGTTTATATTCAAATTGTAAATTATAGAATGATGGGACGAAAATACTGCGCGAATATAAATTATTGTTTTACATTATTTACGACTTGTTCTCATTTATCGGACATTTCTAAATGCTTTTGGTTAGTTGTTAAACTCAGGATAGCGGCTGTATAATAAAGCAATTATCGTAAAAATGCATGCATTCGTAATTTTTAAAGTGTTTCAGTATGCAGTATTTCTTAATTTTAACAATTCGCAGCAGGATCGAGTTTATAATAAATATCGAACGTAGTAGCCTTTGTTTTTAGCACTGTCTAAAGATAAATTAAGACCTACCGACACTTCAGACAGTATTCGTAACTGCACAGTAGCATATTACATAACTGTACAATATATCTACAAAGTTTTAGGACTACGTCTGAGGAAACTCTAAAGCTGAAAATAACAGCATTCCTACTTCTTAGCCTTCAATATTTAACCCTACTAAATTTTTGAAACTCTAGTAATGTTCACACAGCTTCCATTTTTCGGAATAGTGTTTAAGTTTCTGGTTATAGTTTTCTGAATCTTTTCAGTGCTTTTAAAATAATTAGCTTTGAGGGCTGATTTTGCTTTAAATAAGAGAATGCAATTTGTAGGTGTCAAATTTATTGCATAAAAGGCGGGATTGAAAATTTCCAACACATTGTTTTGTTGGAAACTGCTTGACGAGAATGGAATTGTGTGTTGGCGTATTGTCGTGCTGCACAAAACGAGGCCATTTCTTTCCCTTATTTCATGATCTTCCACTATAGTTTTTATAAGCAATGATTTTACTATGCTCATCATCTATCGAAGAGATAGGCGATGACGTTTCAGCAAGAGCCATTAAATTTTTTCGATGTTCTCATTCGTTCGAGGCTGCGATGAGCAATCATTCTTAACTCATCATTAACATCTTAGTGTTCAATGGAAATGGTTCCGTAGCAGCCAAAAACACTGAGTTGCCTTAATCCTTCATTGCTGCCTCCTTTAACCAACATTTTAAATATATCCGTTGTTATTTTTTTCGTCTTATATTCTTTGCCCAGTTTTAGAATTCATAACAGCAGATATTCATTGGATCAAATCAAACCACTAAGTGTACAGAAAATGCTGTCCGAAATCAAATAAAACTTTAGACAAAACAGTTCGAGATATCATAGTTATAAAGGTTTTCAACTATTATTTAACGAATTGTGTATATAAAACCCGTAAGTCCTCAGTGTGTTCGCCACCTAAATTGGGAAGGAACGTCCTGTTCTTACGCGCGTAAGGACGGTCTCTCAATTTCGTGTACCTTTGCAAGCTTTATCGGTTAATAGACAGTAATGGGTTTCCGACGAATATGTTAAGTTGCAAATGTACGGCTATTTGAATAAACACAACTTTTCTTCTTGAAGAAAAGGAATCTATGTAGACCATCTTCCTCAACTTTTCTATTAAGCTAACATAATCCTGAGAATGAATTCTTGCCTAATTTTATTTTATGCATGCATATTATTTCAATAATTTCATTTTAGTAAAAACAAGTGAGAAACGCTGCACTATAGTTGCAGAGTTTCCAAAACGAAACGCTTTGATCATCGTTTACAGCTCTGAAAATGCCATGGACTGCTTTTAATCTGCTTTTCACATTTTTGCAGCTTTTTGAAGGAAAAATAAACAAAGGTAAAAAAGAGTAATAATACACTGCTGTTTAAATAATACAGCCCATAGATAACAGAGCCAAAGAAAAAAATTAATTGGAGATCACGGCATCAGTCAGCGATAGATTTCTCTGTCGCATCGGAGCGTTTAAGACTTCCAACAAGAGTTATCTTCTCTTAATCGGGAGATAATTTGTTCCCTTTCATGCCGATTCTTATCTTTATTGAGGGAGAGATTTTTCTTCTATGCCCAAGACGGAAACGATTACTCGTCTTTGATTTTTTTTTATTCCTCCGATACATTGGATGGACCTCTAATGAACGGAAGTAGGGGGTAATCTTTTGTACTTTCACGTACGCTTTCGGCTTCGGTAATAAATACCTCTCTTTTCGTTCGGAGATAGAAATATTTCTCTCTCTCTCTCTCCCTTTCTCTGTGCAAAAAAAAAGAAAGAAAAGAAAAGGCTGACATAATAGCACTGGAACTGTCATAATATCGGCTGTTCATTAAACGCTTTTTGACATTCAAATACCGCATTAAGTAGAATAGGAAAGGTTTTCCAGATCAGCTGAAAAATCAAATTGAAAAACGCTTTATCTGAAAAATCACAGTGGCATTTAAATTCTGAAAAGATTTACATATGGGACTCCAGATTGAAAAGACTTCACCTGAAAATTCACACGGATGTTTAAAAACCACAATGTCTCGATAATGAGATTTTTCTTGAAGCGGTTACATTTGAAGTATCACACTAACATTCAAATACTACACAGACTCGAATGTGGGCTTATCTGAAGAATCATATTAAAATAACTGCAAATGAAGAATCACAGTGTTATTTAAATAACTCACCGATTCGAGTGCCTCAGACTTCCTGACTTAAAAAGAACAGATCTGAAAAATCATATTACCATTTAAATTCTGCAAAGTTTGAGTACCGGACTTTTTTGACTCAAGAATTAAATTTAAAAGACTGAATAGGCGGATAACTATAATATGATTTGCCGCAATCAAACATTCTAACAATCGAATTCTTCTTCGCATTTGCACCATGAATTTAAAAGCAGACTACGAATTGAATTTTATTTCATAGCAAATTTTAAGCACCCATTTTGAAATGTCTTATTTAAGTAATTAATTATTTATATGGTAATTCTTTTTTCTTTTTTTCTCATCAACTTTATCAAAACGTAATTTAAGTAAGTTGAGTTTAAATATGACTTTTAAATATGACTTGTAGTATGTACAGTCATTAGGTTTTTTTGCAGCAGCAGAGGTGAAAAATGTGCAGTGCCCTCACCGGGACTCGAAGCCCGGACCTCTCGACTACGCGTCAAGTATGCTTCGAAATACACCACGAAGGAATGAGGAAAGGACGGAGAAATACCTTATAAGTAATTTTTAGGTAGCTTGCGTTTTGAAACAACTAATGTTCGTTTGTTAATCTGGTGAGCAGCTAAACGATTATATTACTTGTTGACTATATTTGATTGTTTCAGTTCGTTCGATGATTCATTAATTTGTTAAGAGTCCATATATACTAGTGAAAGTTAGCCGGCTTTGAGTCAAATATTGGAATTCATATTTAATTTGCTATTTTAAAGATTTGGTTTTAATACATGTACCACGAGTAGCAAGTCTTTAAATTCTACAAAATCTACTAGCTTCAAAAAAAATTAATTAAGTTTGGGAGTGTTTGCTGAAATTTCAGAACAAACTACCTGTTTCGCCAAGAATTCGCTAGAATAACAGAAATGTGGAATACGAATGCCCCAAAATTATCTTACGCTTTTGAAAAGTTAGTAACAGAGATACTATTCAAAATGACTTGCTTCGACATTTTCATTTTCGACATATCTACATTAAATGGTCGAGGATATAGGTTAAGTATTCTGATTGTTGATTAAGTTCTATCACAGCCTACGAGGAGACAGACATCAAAGTATCCTCAATAGCACAGAAAAGCACGCATTTCCTGCCAGGCAATGTTAACGAGTTTTAAAATGTTATCAGAAAACCGCAAATGTGTGAGAGAGTAGAGACGCTTACGAATGAAATTTGATACGCGGCTACGCGAGGTAATAAGGTTACCTGACAAGCTCGAGGACAAAAGGATCTGGGCTTGAACTGAAGAAAGGATAATCCAGCAACAAGAGAATTATAGAGGATGAAATGTGGCGAGGTTGTTACAAACTTTCTGTGTGGATGCAAGGTAGCCACGGACACGGATGACGTAAGATATGCGATTAAGACGACTTGTGCCTGCCCTCTTATTTGAAATTCTACCCGTTTTTCTCCAACCATTCTGTAGCGTTAAGATGATATTCTGCTGTAAGTGGTAGTCATTTAGTATAACTTTAAAATATATGACGTAAAAAAATAATTAATTCATTTTATTAATATTCATTTTTATTAATATTGTTGCGTATTTGGACTTATTGACGATAACACTTGATAAAGAATCAAAACACAATTAATTCGCCAGTTTTACAAAGCAGATCTCAAAAGACACGTTTACAGTCGTCGAAAAACTACGATGAACGTGCTGAAACAATCAGTAGCTCATCCTTCAGATTACAACAGTGAAGACAGCTTCACGGGAAAGCGCTAAAGTACAACTTCCGACGCTAATTTCTGAAGTCAAAACACTACTACTAAACTCAAAGTACTCCTACTCCGCGTACAGGCAGGGTGTATATATATATAGTTTTTGACCTACTGTCGAGAACATTCTCGAGAAAACCGCTAAGGATATGTTGTAAAACGTTCTCGCTCTGTCCGTGGCATATCGCCAATTTTGTCGCCAAGTGGCCTATTTTGGGCTAAATCTGGATACCCTGCCTTTCCCTGCCACTCTCTGGCAACCCCAACCCCGTTTTGTGGGAAAGCTACCTTATCGCACCAGGGCGTTTCGCTGCACTGCCCCCTCCCGAGGGCTACACGTCCCGGGCAGTACAATCCTTTGTCAGAAGAAAAGTTCACTACAAACAAAAGGTAACAAAAGAAACAAAGTAAACAAAAATAAAAGAAGCAAATATTTACAGTATTTACAAGTAACTACGTACAAGTTACATACAAGAATTAGGTAGGAAAATTAATGTATAAGAATTATGGGTACCCTAAGAATGAAAAGCACTGTATGTTATGGCAACAGTATGGAGATAATCGGTCATAAAGAACGACCTTAAGTTTGGAACTGGGAGACTTACGGATCCGTATCACGAAGTCGTTCAGTCTGTTAAGAATTGTATAGGGACCCTCCCAATGTGACTGCAGTTTGGTAGAAATGCTCTTACGACTACTCGGATTTTACAGCCACATCTTGTTGTTTTCTTGAAAGTGATGTTCGGTGGCTCTTACGTCGTATCTCTTATTCATGCTGTCCATCGAAATTTTGTTCCGCTCCCGTGCAAACCTGTTTATCATTTCCAACCAGACCTGGAGATATTGCATGTACTCCTCGGGTCAGGAATGTTCATCCGGAGAGCGGCCGAAGAGCAGGTCACTTGGCAAACACAGATCGCGACCGAAATGCATTTGGGATAGAGAACAGGCTGTGCTCTGGTGGACGGTAGTACGGTAAGCAAGCAGGAACAGGGGCAGCTTGCAATCCCAATCTTCTTGTTTCTTGAAAACTATGAGCGAGAGCTGGTTCAGGATTGTACAGTTGAACCTCTCCACCATGCCATCAGAATGCGGATGTAACGGGATCGTCTGCGTTTTCTTGATTTCCAGTAAATTACAGATTCCCTTGAACACAGCCGAAGTGAACTTCTTGTCTTGGTCGGAATGAATGAGTAGAAGAGTCCCAAACCTGGACATGCAGTTCTGGAATAGAATTTCAGCTGTCGTCGGCTCTTGGTCTGGAATTGGGTACGCTTTGGGCCACTTCGTAAAATAATCCATGACAACGAAGATGTATTTGTTACCATCTGTGGTCCGTGCAAAGGTCTGATCGCTTGAAAGGCGCTACTACGTTGTTTCGACACAGCCTTCCCTGTCTACGTCCCTTCGGTCGTTTATTCGTTCCGCAAGCATCGCAAGATCGGCACCACTTCTCAATATGGATTTTCGCCGAACTCCAGAATAAGTGCTTTCGAACCTTCTGTAGTGCCTCCATATAGCCGAAATGCCCTCCTGTTGGGCTGCTGTGTACTTCCTTCAAAACATCAGGTATTCGATTTCGAGGAAGCACTAGCTGTTATCTCTTATTAGTTATTAGTTCCATCGTCGGTTTCTCACAGTCGAGATAAGACTCCATTTCGGAAATGGAGTGAGTTCTAGAGATCCTAGTAACTTTGAGTTGCAGGACTGAAGATTGAAATGTTCTGCCATTTGGGTTCTGTACTCGCTGATTACTTCAGCTCTATTATTGGCTTAATGTCAGGATCTGCCAATTGGTCTTCTTTAACTTTTCCATCACTTCGCGTATCCGGATCGGCTGATATTGAAGATGTTATTTGCCGGATGCTAGGATTTCCCAACTCGTACTTAGCTTCGGCTCTTGGCAATGCCTGCAGTGTGTAGGACAAGGCTTCCTGAATATAGCATCCGCATTTCCATGGGAGGAGCCTTTACGATGCTTTATCTCAAAGTCATATTCCTGAAGTCTTCGAATCTATCTAGATATTCGTCCTTCAGGATTTCTGAAATACAAAAGCCAGGTTAAGGAAGCATAATCGGTCCGCAACAAGAATTTTCTGCTGTACTGATGATGGAAATGTTCTATGGCTTTTAAGATAGTGAGCAATTCTTTAAGGGTGACGCAATAATTTCTTTTCGGTTTTTACAGCTTCTAACACGTCCATCAAATCCTTCATTTCATCAGCCACGGCTTTCTCCCACAGGCGTGTTACTGGCATTAACTCACTGTCAATTCTGTGGATGTGGGTTCGAATCCCACTTCTGACACCATTTATTGCATTCTACGGGTTCATGGATTTAGAATAATTGACGATAACACTTGATAAAGAATCAAAACACAAATATTCACAGGAGAGTTACAGTCATCAAAAAACTATGGTAAACACACAGAAACAATCAGCAACATGGCCTTCACGTTACAACGATGAAGACAACTTCACAACAAAGCACTAAATTACAGTTCCCGATTCCATTCGGTCGCTTTCAAGATAATCTCTGAACTCAAACCATTATTAATGAACTTAATATACTCCTATTCCACGTACAGGCAGAGTATATATAGCTTTTAACCTACCTTCGAGAACATTCTCGAAAAAACCTCTAAGAATGCGTTCTAGTATGTTCTCGCTCTGCCTATGGCTTATCGCTAATTTTTTCACCAAATGGGTGATATCGCGCCAAATCTAGTAACCCTAGCCACCCTTTACGAGAAAGCTATCTTACCACAGCTGGACATTTCGTAAGACTACTTGTTAGTTTCCGTCACGAACGAAAACTTATATATCGAGTATATGAGACCCAGTATATAAGGAACAAAAGACCATTCGTGGAGTGATGTAAACGTTAGAGAAAATCAATTCGCGGATCCTAATATTAAGCCAATAATAGAGCTGAAAGAGTCATCCAGTGCAAAGCCTAAGAGGGAGGACTTCCTGGATAAAGCATATGCATTTCCGTGGGAGAAGCCTTTCCGATTTTTAGTTAATTTATTTAAATTCGGAATTATTTAAATCCAAACCTTATAATTTCTACTTTGCAAATGAAAGCAATATTCCTAGAGAGCAGCTGTCTTACCGCAGCTGGTCAGTTCCCAACAATATTATTGCTACTGAGATTCAAATACTGAGGTTCAAAGAGTGTAAACATTATGTTGGGGCACTATATATTCGATTTCTCATTAATCAAATTGAACATTTGTAAGAAATAATAGCATTTCTCAGTGGGTACACTCTCTGAATCTCAGCGAGAGAATAGCCGTTTTTACCTCCTTGTACGAAGGAGAAAGGAAGTATTGTAATCGCGAAAAATTTCGGGTATCATATTTAAACGAAAATATCCATTCTGATAGCTATCGAATGCAATTTAACGACGTTTTTGCGTGACATCCGTACGCAAGGGCAGAATTAAAGGACTCTTTTTTCCCAAAAATTTATAAAACTGATTTAAAATAGATTCTGAAGAGATTTTTTCGTGGCGTCTGTGCGTACGTACGTATGTATGTATCTCTCATAATTCAAAAACGAGTAGCCTCAGAAAGCTGAATTTTTTTATAAAGGACTGCTGTAACATGTAGATGTGCGCCTCCTATTTTGTTTACAATCGGTGGCACAAAAAGTAATTAAATGTATGTTCTTATATGTTTTATTCTTATATATTCTTTTATGTTTTATTCTTATATATTCTTATATGTTTGTAACGTTCTACTCTCCTTCTGTTGTGTAGAATCTTGAGAAATAGTGATTGCACTGACGAAGGGTTAAAACTGCCCTTTATTAAATTCTTTAACTCATTTATAATGCGTCAATTTGACGCTAACATACTACGCCTCAACTTGGGCGGTAACTGAAACAGTAGAATCAAACTTAAAATAAGAGATATTCACAAATAGTAGAATTTACCCCTACAGGGCTCATATAATCCTGCAGCCTACAGCGCGCAAATGAGTCTAGTGGCAGCAAGATAATAGCGCTTAAGCCACGTCAAAACCAGCAGTACCTGCTAAACAGAAGTTTGCGTATAAACACGCACGGTAATTTCTCTGACTCTCTCTTCCTCTACTGGAACGTCGATATTGAACTTACTCTTCCACTAGTAGAATTTGCATTTCTTGCGCGCGCTACCAAATTTAAATATTCTGGCACTGACAATTAGGGGAATGAAGGCTTATAGGAAAGTAACTTAAAATTAAAATTAACTGGTTATTTAAAATAAATATGAATCCCTACATTTGTCCGTGCCAGACTTTAACAGACTTGGATAAAGGTCCTTTAAGACCTGTTACAAACTGATAAATTCTACAACTGACAAGATCTAAGCCCCGTTTACATTCAAAATGCTAAAATTTATGATTACAGACAAAAATTTTATCTTCATAGCTCTGCTGGACATCATTGCTTATCTTGCAGTAGGGGTGCAGTCAACTCCTTCCAGTCATCTAGAAGGAATACTTATGAATACATGATTCTAAATAATATGTAAAATTTACAATACAGTCTTTTATTAAGTTCTAGTCTTTATTTAGCGTAGCTTTCTCAGCTTTTCCGAACATTACTATTTTTCATGCCAGAGTCATTCAATTCACATTCATGCTTAAATTTTAAACATTAATCCCCTTATGGCGCTCTACAAGGTGTGGTGTGAAAACGCAAGTGTTCTATGTTATAGTGGACAAAATCTCCACCTAAACGCACATCGACTGTTAGCACATAGCAACCTTCTTAGACACATCCTAAATTTATTTCCAAGTTCTCCATGAGCTAATAAACATGAAAATTAACTAGAGCGTCAGCGGAGAGCCCTACAAAACACATGCAAACGAAAATATTTTCTACATTCATCTCAAACGCATGCAAGCTTTCGCTCAAAATCGCATGATTTGATTTAACTAAAATTTCTTTTGCGCGAACTCAACTGATTACATTAAACTTTGAATGCATCCACTTTTGTTGAAGTTTTAGCACTAAATAAATATTATATCTGCTCTTTTGAGCTTTAAACTTTCATTAAAAGTATCATTTAATACAACAGATATTTCCACCTTTTACACACAAATATTTTTAAGACTATAGAGAACAACATGAAAATTTTACTTGAATGGATCCTTTACTTCGCCAAAAATGCGAAACTAAAATAAATTTTCAATAACAAGTACTAATATGAAGCTGCTTGTATCAAGCCAGTTCTTTTGGCGCGTTAACATAAATAGTCTTTCGACAAAGAAAACCGAACTACTAGTTCTTTACATAACATAAAAATGCTGTAATACACTATACTTTGCACTTTCGCCAAATAAAGCTGAATTAACTTTAGTCCTCAATCGGGGCAATAGCTTTTATCCTGTAACTTCGTATTAAACATTTTCATACAATTTTACATAACAGAAAAAATTTATAGAAAAATTCACTTTTTTTTTAAGCTTGGAATTCGGACATACGCTTCTCGCAGAAATCTGTCTATGCCATGTGGTTCATCCATGAGACTTTCCGTCTCTGATTCCTGTCCCCTGGTGGGAATTGATTTTTTCTTTTTCGCCTCTGATGAGTGTTCTCTTCGGATATACTGGCGGTAGATCTTGTCTTTTCCTTTTGCTATTCGGCAGACTGATTCTTTGTACATCGGTAGTCGACGACGCTTGTCTATAAACTCTTGGTTGTTTCGATTTCTGATCTATGCCTTCAACTTCGGCAGGCCTCTTCTTCCTTTTCTCGACGGGTGGTCTTGTTTGTGGTTTTCTTTCAGTCCGCCACCTCCTTGAAGTATCTTGGCGCTGTCTGCTGCGAGATCTTGTCATGACACGACGATGCTTGTTTCTACCCGGGACGTTTTTTTCACCCTTAAATTCTGTCTTCGTTGGATCTTCCACACGTTGAGGGATTCTTTTCTCAGGAATTCTTCGTTTGGTTTGAGAACTTGTAGTTTCTTTGGTTCTTTGCTTTTTCGCGGATGATGGACTTTGTGGTGCGGTGAGAATTGTCCCTGGGGAAGCCTCGTCTTCTAAATCGGAAGCCTGGAAGAAATCATGTAAGACATCGAAATCTTTACGATCATAGTACTTTTTCAATTGATCCGGACTAGCCTTTATTCTGTCTCTCAAATCTGTTTTTAAGTAGATCACCTCTCCAACGATCTGCTGTACTACATAAGGTCCTTCAAATTTATGGGCGAATTTTGATACGATGTTTTCAGGTGCACAAGACAAAGTGAATTTTCTTTTCAACACCTTATCCCCCACTTTAAAATCTGATTCGAGGGGTTTCCTATCGTAGTAAATTTTCTGCCGCTTTCTTGCTACATCGGAATTTTTCAAAGCTTCATCAATGAGCTTTTGAATATTTGCCTGTTTAAATTCTGGTACTCGCTCTTGAACAAAAAAAAGTTTGTCTATCCCTAGTAGAATTTGCATTTTTTGCGCGCGCTACCAAATTTAAATATTCTGGCACTGACAATTACGGAATAAAAGCTTATAGGAAATGAGCTTAAAATTAAAGTTAACTGGTTATTTAAAATAAATATAAATCCCTACATGTTTTATTCTTATATGTTCCTATATGTTTTATCTTATATGTCTTATATGTTCTTATATGTCTTCTTTGTTCTTATATGTTTGTAAATTGTGCATTTTTGCTTTAAAAATGATTGTATTAGGTTATTTTTATCTTCCGGTTAAGGTTTTTATTCCTTTAGTTAACTTGCATGTTATAGCTTAAGAATTATCAACAATTCAAAAGTTGTTTAAGTGCGGCTAAACCTAATTTTTTTGCCATGACAGCCATATTTGAAACTTAGAAGAGTAGTGGATTTGTTGCCAGTCTAGATACACTAAGCTTCCCAACAGCAAGGTAATGTCTTCTTTTATTATTGCGAATTAAATTATGCGCGTCCACAACTAGTAATTCAGTCAGTTTCTACACCTTCAGTATCTTTTTGGCCAGTGAGACCAAAAGTAAATTTTCAGTTTCTGCGCCGAAAAGTCTGAGGAACTGCTTGCTTTTGCGGCTAGCCGAATTGCTTGTTTTCGCGTAAAAACTCCAAATTTAATTGAAAAAATTGTTCTTTAAATTGTTTTAACTCTATTTTGCGTTTTATGTTTTCTATATCTTTCAATTTTTAATATAGATATTTTGAGTTTTTACGTATTTTTGCCTTATCGCGAAGAGAGAGCTGAATTAATTGAATCAGATACATATCTATAATGAAATTCGAGGAAATAAATTTAAATGAAAGGCAGGAAAATGTGTATAATTTAATATTCCGTATAAAGGAAGTTCATATCAGAGTTTTTTCTATGTCTTCGGCTGCAAAATAAAACCTAGCAGTTCTACAGTGGCACCTCATTTGAAACGTGGTTGTGATAAATTTATCACCACTGATATTTTGTCGACTAGGTCTCTTTCTTTCCGATGTCGCCTTTTAAGAGGATAGAATGTAACAAAATGTTTCCCGTGCTTGCTTCCATGATGTAACTGATTGTACGTTCAGTTAAAAATTGAAGGATCTGTGATTGGAATCCCAGCCACAGCTAAACTGATTTTTCATTTTTGCTGCTTGTAGCAAAATATAATGTCTCTACTGATTAACCGTGCCCTATCTGGAAAAAGAAAACAAAATTATTAACTTTGTTTTACTGCGGACCCATCGAATGGTTTTATTGCGAACCAAAGTAAAACAAAATGTGAAGAAAAAATACAACAGAAAGAGAAAATGTGTGAAATAATACCTGAATTAGTAGATCATGCCATACTCATTCATTACTTACTTTTTTTTTTATTTCCAGCTGGGTTCAATTCTACATTTGTTCACATAATGTTCTCGTTTTGAATGTTGATTTAGTTGGAGTAAGGAAATGATTTTTGTTCTTTAAGTCAGAATGCTAGGAAATACTACAAAGGGGAAATTGCTAACAGAATTTTTCCGCTAATTATATAGTACGTCATTTCTTTTTCTTGTTTTTTTTTCTTTTTGTAAATTTCCTTTGCATTAAATGGATTTTTACAATAGACATCCTTCCTGACATTACACTGGTTAACGGTGAGTTAACTTATTTAAATATGGAGTTATTTAAAGACAAACCTAATTAACTTCTCTTTTGCAAATGAAAGTAGCAGCGTAATGAACTGTTGAATGATAATAAAAGAATATAGTAAAAAGATATACTTCTATAGCGTCTGATTTAATATTAATATTACCCTGTATTTACCAACTCGAAATCCCAAATCATCCACCTGCATGTCGCATAAAACATAAACCAGTCTTATTTAGTTCGAAAATTGAGTAAGGTTTGCCTGCTTCGATGAACAGCTTAATAGCAGCTAAAACGCTCTTAGCAGTATGCAATTCCAAGTCATATAAAAATGAATTACTCAAAAAAAACCGTCGTAAACTTTTGCTGCAGAGTTATATTTCAGTCACAGATATGATTTTTCAAAAAAAAATTATTTTCTTGGGGCAAAAGCGGTAATATTTGCGAAATTATAATCTTTGGTTCTTTAATTAGAATACAAAAGGGAAAACCACAGAGAATGTATTTCGACTTTTCCAAACAATTAACTTTCATCTAAACAAATATGAGTGGATGAAAGCAATAAGAGTTAAAGCGAAGCAGTTAACTTTTTTCTGCCTAATTAAAGCCTTACCCTCGGGTTAGATTCCTTCATTATCCGCATAACATTGATCCAATAAAAATAGTGAGAAGTGGGGAGGAATCTATTAAGCGAACGAAAGTGGTATTTAAGAGGAAACGGTTTTCCATTTCAATATCTAAGCAGAAATATCTAATGACTTCTAATTTATGAAAAAAAACGCTCACTTGACTCGCAGTTTTTTGTATTTTTTTATTTGTACAGAAAAGTCTGTATTTAAGAGGGGGACTTAAAGAATCCTACTCCCTTCTAATAAAAGTGGATGAAGATGAAATATTAAACAAACAGTAAGAAAAAAGAAAAAATTAAAAATATAATTAGTCAAATGTCCTCTTTATCGTCATTAATAATAATAACAGTCGAAAAATGATTGAAACAAAAATGAATTCAACAAAATCAATAAAACCAATTATCATATTTTTAAAAAGCGGTACACATTCAAACAAATCATAATTTTTACTCCGGATACGAGTCGCAGAGAAAAACGCAAATATAACTGGAATGACAACGCTGAAAACGAACGTTTCGTAATTACATATTGTGCCCGTGAGCTTTAGTTTAGGATTTCAAGTGTCTCTTTACCAAATGTCATCAATTTGAGTAAAGCGGTTCGTTCTGATTTTGTGTACGTTACTTCTCGCAGTGTCCTTCCAGTTTTATGATGTGCAACCACAAAGAACACAAACTGGGCATTGCAGTTTTTATCGTTAAAGAAACCTGCAGCTGAGATGGCTACTATGCTTCAGCAAACCTTTGAAGATAGTACTTTAAGCGGCGACTCACAAGAGTGCGAGTGGTTTTGCCGATTGAAAACTGATGACACATCGGATGATATCTGCAACCACTTAAACATTCATTTACAAGAAAAAAGGAAAAAAATATGCGAAGGGCTACTAATGAAGATTGTCGAAAGACCATTCACCAGATTTCTGAAAAAACACATCGCTGTATAAGAGGATTTAATATTACATCAAATCCATAGATTGTTAAAATGAATGTGAACATCAAAGCTTTTGATCATCCATGACTGCAGCAGATTTACATAAATTATTAAAATAAATTTAACTAAAGCATATAAGTGGTTATCAAGTCAGATAGTCACCGACGTGGAGTGGCGCAGTAATTTGCATTATCATTATAAGATTTTGTTTATTTCACTCATCGTCTTTTATTGTGAGCGGAATTTTGTAATCGAATTTTAACCTACTTCCTGATAAATTATAGAGCACAAACTTTGTACACATATTCTTTTTTCATACAATGCAGTGTGGTGAAGCGATTTTAGGTTTTCTTTATTTACTGCCTGATTGATTTTTCGTATATATCTTCATTTAACAAATAAATTAAGCTTGTCAAAATTTTACTGTCTGCATTTTCAATGAATTTTGTATAAAAATTGTAACTTAATTTCTGAAATTTTTGAAAATGTTTGAAAATGGCTCACGTTTTTAGACTATTACAAGTTTATAATTTTAAAATTTCCACATCTAAAAATGTATTGGATATAAGTTTTGAAATTAGAAGTTTAAAAAGAATATAAACCAAACATATCGCCTTCTTTTAAGACAAGAATGATTTTAAAAGTATTAGTTCAGAGATTTCCTGTATTTTTTAATGTGAAGTGGTCTGAAGCAGACGGAAGAAAAAAATCTTTTCTCGCTAAGTTTGTTACCTAAGTCGCTAAGCTGCTCAGTTTGCTAAGTTTTGTCGATAAGTTGTTTGCTTTGTTTCTCGCTAAGTTTGAGTTTGTTACCTCGGCATGCTTAAAAACGATGTTTGCCATGTTGGCGCAATTAATGACGAACTGGCGATAATCATTTTTTCGCTTTAGTTTCAAGTAAAATTCTCACTAATATTGTTATTATGCTAAGTTCCTGAAACTGAATATTCAAAGTGATTTCTTCATCCTCTGAATAACGTTTAGTTATTGTTCATAATTTTCTTGTAATTTATTACTTGTGTTTTAATAATGACTAAGAATTTCATTATCGATAACTTGTAATTAAGAATAAAAAATAGAAAATTATTTAAAAGAGATATGATTCATTAATGCACCAGTTTATAGTACTGTTTAATGGGAATACCGTGTTGCATTGAGATACGAGTTAATTCGTTCCGTGACCGAGTTCGTAAGTTAAAATTCTCGTATCGCAAATCAGTTTTTTCCATTGATATTAATTAAAGTGTGATTAATTCTTCCAGCCCCCAAAAAAATCATTCGAATTTTTTATTAAAAGTTTTCAACGTAAGAAACATATATTTATAACGAACAAATATTGTATATAAACAAAATAAAACCTAATAATTTATTTTTTTAATAATGTATAATAAAGGATTATTCAAAGAAGTAAACAGATACATACGTATTAGATTAGCGTAATACATATCTATTAAATTTTTCTACCTCATTTTTGCTTAAATTTCTTCTTCAGAAGTTCTGTTCTTTTTTGCCATGCTTTCGTCGCTTTCATTCGCAAGGTGTTGCTATAGAAACTTGTCCAAAGAGCTATGTTTCTTTCTCCCTTTTAGAATGTTTCCGAAATGAATTACGCAAGTGTTCTTTACAAGGTGTTTGTTTTCAACAAAGTCCAAAACTTTTTCTCGTATTGCCAACACATCTTTTATCTCACTTGAACAAACAGCGTTCACTACTTCCGCCTCCTCTGCAATTTCGTGCAGAAATTCCATTTATTGCTGCGTCTGTAGTTCCATCAACTCCTCCGTCATCAGCTCATCGGAATGTGCGGTGAAAACCTCTTTGGTATCTCCCTCATATATTTTCAGCCTCATCGACCTTCCAATATAAATAATCTCCTCCAGCACTTCTGGATCAGGTCTAAATCCTTTCAGATCTTTAAAGTCACTTTTAGTCGCAACATCAGGACAGAGCTTTTTTCATGTAAAGGTCAAGATCCTCTTTGTAAAGCAGGCCAAGTACATAATTTTGAGCAGGCCATATACATAATTCTGAGGCGTATAGCAATGTTATAGTGGACCTTCCAGAATTCTCGAAGGATGAGGTTTGTGTTCTCTGTAACCTCAAAGAGGTTCAAACATGTGTTTGGTAAAACATTTTTTTAACCTGGAGATCACTTGTTTGGGAACACTTGGATTGTAGAATAGGGGTGATGCTGGGTGGAAAGTAGAGAATCTTTATAAAGTTGAATTTCTCGAGGATGTTTTCCTCAAGTTTCGTGAAAGCAAGCAGCATCGTCAAGGACGAGACGGATTTGCATGGGTAAGTCATTGACTTCGAGGCATTTCATAAAGGCAGAACCAAAGACTAAACTTATCCACTCCACAAAAACTTTCCTGATGACCGATGCCCTTGGGTTTACCCTCGACATAACTTGTAGCTTCTCCGTCAACCACAATAACAGCAGATTCTCCATCTTTTCACGGACAGAACTGCGAAGCTTTGAAATAATTTTAACGGCCTTAGCTGGAGTTATACCCCTTACCTAGTTCTTCTGCTTCAGAATAGTACATATCGTAGAAGTTGTATGACAGTACTGCATTGTAAAGTAGCTATTTTTTACATTTATGTTTTGGAAGTTATGGTTATATAACAAATTAATTAGCTAAATAACTGTTTATGCCAATAAAAAAATAAAAACAACACAACAGAAATTCTTTTGTAACGAGGTAAACAGATGAGTCTGAGCAGTGGCGCGTTACAGCCAGTTCATAGCAAGTTCTCAAATTCTCAAGTTCAGCAAGTTCGCAAATCTAATTTTTGGGTCTTTTGTGTGCTAGCGGCTGGAACGTCACCGACACTTGCTCGTATTTCAAAATTTGACTCATAACTCAGGTAAAAAACTACCTAGTGACTGCTCGTACCTCAAAAAATCTCATATGTTCGGCAGTTGTATCTCAAGGTACCACTGCGATAGATTAAATAATTTTATTAGCATAATTCATCTACAATGTTATACCGCAAATAATAACTGCGTGGGCCGCATAAATAACGAAATCTGTTAATTTAATTGCATTGTCAAATGCATAAACCATTATCTTTTTTAACTTATCATAGATCCGCACACATTTATCATTCGTGATATGAAACTGTAAAGGAATTCTGTAAATAAAATTATTTAATCTGTTGTTACGAATTTTCTATATATGTAAATAATTTTAGTGATATTATATTAAATCGTATTATTTCTTTTATTTTATAACATGAAGTGCATCAAGAGAGAGAAGCTCTGCTGGAAAAATAAGATTAAAGGGGCAGGTCCATTTAACATTGAGTTAATCGCTTTGGCAAGCTAGCGATGGTTTTGGCGAAAAACTTTTATTTCCAAATTTAGCAAGAAATCTCCAAAAGTCGTCAAACCTGGCGACCACTTGGGGACATTTGGGTCCGATCCCTATGTAACTATAATTGCTGTGATCCTTATATGCAACTGTAACTGTGTATTTCTTCCTGCAGTTTCCGAAATCGAAGGTGCTAAAAATTTTTCGGCGCACGGAGGAAAACTATATAGACGGCAGAGAGCATTGGTACTCAGTTTTTATTTCAAAGTTGACTCAGATTACTGAGAGATTTCTGTGTGAGCTTAGCTCTTTGAAAGCGTTTTGCATTGCGTTGTGTTGAACATTCATAGTAGTTTGAAGTGGTAACTACTGATTGTGCTCTGTCACACTGAGAAGAGCTGTAAGAGTACTTTTATGGTAAGTTCCAGAACTGTAAATTGTTTCCTTTTGGGAAATAAATTTTATCAAGTTATCAGCGGTTTTGTGGGCATTCAATCTATTATGAACCCGTAGGCACGTAACAGTTAAGATTCACGAAATTTTAAAACGGTGCTAGAAACTGATCAAAGCTTTCTATAACAAAAAAGAAAGAAAACACGTGGTGCCATCTAGGAACAGAAAATGTAATCAAAGGTTAATTATTCATAGGTGGATGAGGAAATGGGTTAACAGTTTGAATCAGTGACAATGTTAAACAGATTATTATGCCTTTTAAAAGTTTCAAAGAAAACTAATTCATCAATTGCGGGCTAACAATTTAATTCAAAAACTTTTTTTTACGCTCACTCTTGCTTTGCGTCCTCTTCCTCCGCATTTTATCATATTTAAATGAGCTGCATGTGCTTTTTCTCGTTCATAACATTTCTGAGCTACAAGTTTCAAAAAAGAAAACTGATCACCCAGCATTGTTGGACTACACACTTTAAATTTAATTTCATGTTGGCCAAACGATCATCATCCTGCTCATCTTCTGCTCTAGTTCTTTTTAAGGGGTCAGGTACCCTTTGAGGGTAAAAAAAAATCAATTTTTTTAAATTTTTTTATATTAAAGAGGCAATTAATAGGAACATTTTAAAACAAACCGCATAAAAAATTCCCCAATAGAACGAAAGTTATCGAGGGAGAACCGCAGCCCAATTTTCAAAAGTCAGGATCGAGGCGTTTGTTTACCTTTTTTTAACAGCTGGATATTTATAGCTGCGCTCGTGAAGAGTGGTTGTAAACTTGTTTATAAAAGCAATCTAACATTTTTTTCTTGTAATGGCTTGGAAATAGATATATTTAATAATTATTTAATTCTCGCTGCTTTTTCTAGAGGAAGAAAGTAATATATTAACTTTTAACTTTCATTCATTCATTCAGTTTGTTTTGCTTGCGAATTATACAGCGTATGCTCTATTCTGTGAGAGATTTCTCGATATATTTTCCTTTATTTAATAATATAATTAAATATTTGTATCGAAAATTCATTCCTAAGAATAAAATGAATAGGATAGAAGGTAGAGTGACGCCAAAACTATCATCTGGCAGCAGAAATAAGAAGAGAAAATTCACTGGTAATATCCACACTCGAAATCATGTTACATAAAGGCAAAACATATTCACCTGGTGCATTTTAAATATATACGCTTTACTTTTTGTTTTGTTTTGTTTTTGGAAACTAACTTATATTATCCATTTTTACAACCTGCATTGTATAATTTTATAGAATTTTAAGTAATTTATTCAATTACCACTCAGTATGAAAAAATTAAACTCCAAATGACTAGCCTGTAAAAAAAGTGAATTCGTGTAAAAATTGGTAAATTTTTTTGGTTAGTGAGTTAAAGTTATCGTTTCATATTTTCACGATTGTGTGAACTTATTTTCTTTTTAGATGTTTTTATACTTAAGTATCCATATATAAATAATTATATCATGTATTCGATTTAATATGAACACTTATTTTTCTTAAATAATGCATATTTGTTTGATAAAAACATATTATCTTTAAACTCAATTTTCTCAAAACTATGATTTTACTCACTGCGTGCAGCATTTGTCTGAAACGGTTAATCTAAAGTGCACCAAATTTTATATGGATGTTTATATGCTAGATATGCTTAATATGACGAACCAGAATGTTTCTTATGTAAAAACTTTTAAAATTGTAGCTAATTTATGCCTAAACAATTTGATAAAAATTAAAATTTTTTTTTTAAAAATATATTTTTGTTGGAAAGGAACATTTAAATAAAATAAATCTTCGTCATTTTAAAGATACATTATTTTTCTACCATATGAAAAAAAATTGGGTTCTTCTTATGCTTTATATAGTTCCAATGCTGCGTGCAGTGAATTTCAAAATATTAGCTATAAAAAAAGGCTCTGCATTAAAATATTTGTTTAAAAGTTTTGCTAATGCACATGACTTATTTAGTAATCTTAAACAAATGACTAAGAGTACCACAATATGTGTTAGACATTTCATGTTTATGGGATTATTAGTTTTGGAGATACATCACTTGCAATTTGAGTAATTTTTTGACATATTTTACCATTCAAAAGGTACCTGACCCCTTAAATCAAGTAACATTAAGCTCATTGTTAATATATTTTTATTATTATCGTTAATTTAAATAACATGAAAATTTAACATAGCAGAGTGCACATTGTTTAGAGAAACATTTAAATCAATTTAATTGAGTAAACGCACCACAGCTTAATAGAATGGTTTATAACTTTTGGTAATAAGTAATAGTAATTAAAATACAATAACACGCCGAACAAATATTAATTTAGAAGTCAAACAACAACTTCTAAATAAAGTAATAGTGAGTTATCTGCTATATATTCATAATTTAAAAAACACTTCCTGTTTTGAGGATTGCAGTTCTGTATTCAGATTTAGGTAAACGCAAATAAGTAAAGAGTTTTCGCAGGTTATAAGTAAATAAAAACTAAACTCAAAACTTAGTTTACAAAAAAGAAACACACTTTAATTATTTAATTTTGCCCTAAAAAATATTTTTTTTGTTCTGCATTAATCATCAAAACAATAAAATTCTGCACTATTATCAAGACAATAAAAAATATATCCTACGCAGATAAGAAAAGAGTTTTCGCAGGTTATATGTAAATAAAAACTTAACTCAAAACTTTAACTTAGTTTTCAAAAAAGAAGCATACTTTCGTTGTTTAATTTGGACCTAAAAATTATATCTTTTATTCCGCATTAAGACAGTAAAAAAATTATTCTCTTTTTAGCTGTAAAATCATTGTTTAAATAAAATACAATTAAAAAAAAGAAAATGAACATTTTCTTACTTGCATTATGCAGTTAAGTATTTCTATCTCTTTTTCTTTCTTTTTTTATTATTAGATAAAAAAATCACGATTTTTCTGACATTTCCTCTTTGTTTCACCTTTTAAAATCAAATCATTTTTTTTTGCTACCATTACATTTAAAAGTATTTAGGACAAGTTTTAATTAAAAATATAATTGAATTGTTTTTAAATTTTACGTTTTCAAACACATGTACGTTTAACAACAAGGAATTCAGGGAAAAAAGTGTTTAAAGTAATTTACCCACATATACCTTCTTTCGTTTTAAAAAGTTGCTTCGGTTTCATACAAACTGAAGAAATGCAAGATGCACACGATCATATTTAACTTCAGGCAGCAATTTGTTTCTCTTTCGGATTCCAGTTCCTGTTCATTTAAAATTTCTACTTTCCGCAATATCTTCTAACATAACATTGAATACTCTGTTATTGTGGTGTCCCTGAAGCATGAGTCCCTCTTGTGTGTCCTTTAGCATTTGCTGTTTGCTTATGTCTCATCTATTAGCACTAATGCGAAGTGAGGCATACAAATTCCTGATCTCCTCTACGACGTTAAACGACCTTGGGATTCGATCTTGGATCTGAACCGTTATGGTTAAATACCAAATCACTATCGCGAAAGAGCTCTCGTATGGTAAATTCTGATATTTGAGCTGCTTCGTGATGGGAGTGTAATCATTGGACTTCAGGAAGGGTACACACTTCTCCAAGCAGTTTTAATGCGATATAAGAAGGTGTGATATATCTTCGTGATTCAGGAAGTGTTGAGAACGTAGTTGCGACGGGGCGCACGAGACGTCTTTGGTTGTTTGTCTCCGGGTGGGCGTAGGTGGGTGTTCTTGTCATGTTCGACATCATCACTGCAGGGGAGGTTAATGTTCTGGTCACATTTGAGGTCATTTATTGAAGCGATACCTAGGCATGCGGCTCGCTTGATGTGACTCTTTGTTGCTTGCTCATACTGCCATCTATTAGCATTGATTGGAAGTGCAGCGTGTGAGTTCTCGATATCCTTGAGGTCGGTAAACTATGTTGGGATTTGATTGTTGGTTTATTAAATGGCATTAAATATTGTACCGCTATCACAAAGGAGCTCTCATGCCGCAGATTCTGATCGAAGATCCTGTTACTATAGTCTCACCGTGCATGATATCTGGAAATAAGCAGTGAGATTTCATGAGGCTCCTGTAAAATATGCATAATGTGAAATGGATTGAATATACTTTTATTTAATTCTGATACGCAGAAAGATCAAGAAAAAAATTAATGAGTATTAATATTTCTTGTAATTAACCAAGAAAATCATGGCACAAGTAGTAGCGATATTCAGCTTCGGACCACAGTCCTGCAAGGGTGTATGATGTAACGTTTGCAACTGCTTCAGCGCTTCTTTCCTCGAAGTGGTCAAGCTTGCCATGTCTTTCATTGTAAACCTCATTTTTGATCAAGCCTAGAGAAAGAAGTTTAACAGAGTAAGACCAGAACTTCCCGCCACTAGGAGTATCTTTGAGAAAGAAGATCAGAAATTCAATCCGATTAAAGGGAATAAAGATACCTGTAGCATAATTCAAGTACGGATCGAAATTAATAATAGTTCAGAAAAGAAAAGGGAGCAAAATTTTGTGTAACTCATTATAGCTTACCAAATACTGATAAAAAAGAATCTCGTATGTGATCGCCAGTCACACGCGTATTTTAAAAACCTCAAATTGGAAATTGTGTTGATTTAATTAGCCGTGTATATGGTTTGCTTTATTTTATAGACTGTGGCAAATGACGCAAGGGACATCCGCCCATGACGAAAGATACCTTCATGGAGGATTTTCTTAGGAGAAATGGCTCAAATCCCTGTTACACATGAGGAAAAATAGGAAAAGGCCATGCAGCCAGCTCTTTTTAGTGAAATTGACCTCACCGAGAAGAAGATAGTTTTCAAAAATTATATCTCATTCTGTTTGCAACATGGCAATAGTTCTGAGATCTGTACGTTGTTTGTCCTGCTGCTCGATGAAAGCAAAAGTTGAATTTTAAAGACTTAAAGTTTCTCACATCTGATGTCACCATTAACACTTTTATCCAAAGCTTGACTCGGTTATGGGCTGACTTAACTAATGTCGTTTATCTGAATTATGTTTATTGCTGTAAGTGTCTTCTAAGCATTCATAAATTGGCAAAATCATTTACAGAGATTTAATAAAAGATGTATCCCAAATCCTGAATACTCATCAACAGGCTATATTCATGCTATATTGTAATATTTAATTTATTTATACCTTTGGGGTAAAAAAAATCATTTTTTAAATTATACTAAAAAGACTGAAAAAATTATGCATTCTGAAAGAAAAACTTTGTTGGCTAAAAAACGGCATGCAGACACTGCGTAAATTGGGTTACGGCAAAGCAAACGAAGGTTATTTGCTTAAAGGAAAGTTTGCTCTCTGCAGAAGTTTTCAATTAGAACTAGCTTGTTTCGAATTCAGGAAAATAAGAAAAACTCTATTCAGTCAACTCATTCACCTCGATTTGAATGTGGGTCGAATTACGAATGTTCAGCGATTCTACGGCGCGGCTGAGGATGAGCCTTCAATAAAACGACAAAGACAAAAAGCTTTCGAAAATAATAAATTCATAGTTGCTTAAAAATGAGGAAAGCAATAAAAATCTCCTCATGATTTAAATCTTTTTTTTATTTTAATCATACATTTAACTGATATTAATTAAAAACTGATTTCATTTATAATATTATCTAATAATCGGAATAACTTTTTATTTTTTGGTACCAGCAGATATATCCTATTCAAGTTCCTTCAAAATTATGAAAAAAATGAGAGAAATACAAGAGTCCGGTATGGTGTGAACTCGGTATTACATAGCATCGAGATTGTATATGAACAATAATTCGTAAGATCTACATCGTGGGACGCAACTGATACTATTTACCGGCTTACAATTAGAAAAAAAGGGCGGGGAAAAGAAAACGTTTTTTAAAAATAATGATCCAATAATTCATAACAATTTTAACGCATATTACCTTGTAGAGTCATTACGATTTTTTTAAGCAGGAGACGTGAAAAATGAGCAGTGTCCTCGCCAGGATTCGAACCATGAACCTCTCGAATACTCACCGAACGTGCTGATCACAACACCACAAAGGCATGCTAAGAAAGCAGGAGAAATACCTTATATGCTTCCCCTTTTAAAGGGCGACAGGGGACTAGGGAATCCTGATGGTGAAGAATCATCATTCACCACCTAGGGCGTCACTGTAGATTTTTTAGGATTTTTTAATGTCAGGAAACTGAAGAAATGAGCAATGCCCTCGCCAGGACTCGAAACGTGGACTTCTCGAAAACGCCCGAGCGTGCTGACCACTACACAACGAAGGCATGCCAAGTAGGCGGAATAAATACCTTATACACTCTTCCCTTTAAAGGGCGACTGGGGATTATTGGACCGAATCACCAAATTCTGGTGGTGGAGAATTATTATCCACCACCTTTTTTTAGTTTGGACGTCACTGTACAGACATTAGGTATTTTTTGAAAGCAGGAGAGTTGAAAAATGTGCAATGCTCTCGCCGGGATTCGAACCACGGACCTCTCGAGTACGCGCCGAGCGTGCTGACCACTACATCACGAAGACACGCTAAGAAGGCGTGGGAAATACCTTATACCGTTTTGCTCAGAATCGTCACATGTAACTGACAGAGTCATCACAAGCTGTCAGTCTGGCTTAAAATCATCTCTGGTATAGCATGAATACAGCATAGGATCGATACGGCAGAGAACAGACATTGCGTAAGATCGGCAAGTATGTAATATGCATTGTCGTAGAGAAGACAAGACTATATTTTGCAACGAAACGGAATCCAGAGTGTGAGAATTTACTTCAATTACTATTTTTCGGATATCTGAATAGGTTCGACTACAGTTGTATAGAATCGACGCCAACCTAAATTTGAAAACGATTTTGCAACTTCTACTTCGATTCTGCTCAGGCAAAAGGGCTGTAGTTTCTCTCCTCTTCCTCTTTTCTATGAATTCCACATTTAAGACTAGTTTACTAAATTTGAATATTTACTCTCATTTCTGCCTAGACTACTAACCTAACTTGATCGAACCTAAAACAATTTCGGTAGTAGTCACACAGAGCTGCACATGCTACGAGAAATCACGAAACAACTCACCGATGAACAACTCCTGATTCAAGCTTCGATTAAGCTGGAGCTCAAAAGAATGAAGTTCGCGGAGTGGGGTAGAAACATGACAACGAAAGAGAGGTTGAGTGGAATTGTTCGGCGCAACACAGCCCATAAATCAATCTGCGCCGGGAGTGCTATCGACAACCACTTCTAGCTCAGTTAACCGCAAAACATGAGAATGAGGTCACCAAAAATGCTTGTTTTCACTGCTATAAATAGGCCTCTTAGGTGCTGAAGGAGAAAAATATTTCGAATCCAAAAATGTCTGTTTAAAGGTATTTGAAAAAGGTTTTACAGTTAAAAAGTTAATGAATATTAAAAACATCCAGTGTTTTCAATTCTAGGATAACACACGTTATAATTATTTCATACACTGAACTCTTAAATTAAGCGTGGATTTCATTTTTAATATTTAATAACAATGTTATTGTTTTCAGAATAAATCACTATGAATAAAATGTTTTCAAAACGAGTCATTCTCTTTCTGTTTATTGAAATAACTAATCTAAGCGATATATTTCTACATTTAGAAGAAATTTTACCAAAGTACTAACATGAACACCAGTTCCATTGATCATCATACCACCTCCATTTGTCATACGCTGTGGGTAGTCCAACTGAATTCACTGCGGAATGATTAATCGGGATGCTTGTTTCTATGTTTGCTAACGCAATTGTCACATCTAGCGATGCCCGAGCTAGAATAAACTTTTCCGAGGAACGAATTTTTCCTTCTCCTGACATTGGTTTAAATGGTAGGGATCGTAGCCAAAGCAATCTCAGTGGAACCGATGTCCCGTGTATATTTTGAGATTCAGGCAGAAGTGCTTCACTTATATCTCTAAGCCGAGTAGGTCGCCCAATAGATATAGAGGCTAGTGACGCTAATTGTAGTCCCGATGGACCCGGCTTCAAATGCCGGAGAAGACACTGATATTTGTAAGCGTATAGTGTCTATGCGGAGAGGGGGCACTCCAAATACAAGGCAAGCCGAATGTTTCCAATGGAAGAAGGGTTTTGTTTGTATCATAAATGTCTTTCCCTTCTGTATTCTAATTGTATAAGGTATTTTCTCTCTCCTTTTTCCATGCCTTCGCGGTGTAACGGGAGCACGCTCGGCGCGAAGAGGTCCAGGTTCGACTCCCGTGGAGGGCATTTTACATTTTTCTCGCTTCCCGCAAAAAAAGGACATAAAAGCTCTGCATTGGCGCCCGAACTAAAATATGGTGGATGATGATTCTTCACCACCAGAATTTTGCGATGGAGTCCCCTAATGCCCAATCTCCCTTTAAAAGGGGGAGTATATAAGGTTCTCCCTCCTTTCTGCATGCCTTCGTGATGTAACGTTAGCATTCGAGAGGTCCAGGTTCAAGTCCCGGTGATGCCATTGCACATTTGTCACTTTCCTGATATCGAAAAATCCTAATGATTGCAATTGTAAGTGAACAATGTTTACCAACGTGTATAATATATATGCAACAGCCATTTACTTCAATAAAATGTATTAGCATTGCTTCTGTTACATTTTGCATAGTACATTTAATTGGTTTACTGCTAATTTCAGTTACGTTACATGGTTCAGGCTCCATTGTTCAAAACATTTTCTTACAGTTTCTTATAGATATTTATTATATCTTCTTATATGCTTGTATGTGAATTCACTATTACTTTTTAAATTATTTTGTATCTCAGGATAGTGTTATATTTCGACCTGCACTCATATACTATCTAATATTAGCAATGCGATACATCTATAGGCAACTTTTATAGCTGCCTGATCTCCCATTTTGGTTTTTCCTCGAAATTTTGTATTTAGGAGATTCCATTGCTGGTGGTGCATGTTAGCTGTGCGCTCAGACACAGGTAAACGGCCTCCCGACGCAGTAAATTGGTGTTCTCCACCAAATTTAGAGTGGAAGCTTAGCAGTTGGTAGGTTCTGCGCTACCTCAATCACCTGTCTTACTATACAGAGCTGGACTAACATCAACCTGTACCTGTCCCAAGTAGGTTTTCGTGGAAGAACTGTTTTCGAGTAAGTCAACTAATCAGATACCTAGATATCATGTAAGATAGAGGTGAGGTTTTCTCAAGCACAACGGATATTTTTGTTTGAGCATTATTTTACAACGCATTCTTATGTAAAGTTGCTGAAGCGTTTAAAGATACCTTCCCAAATATTTCTGAACTTAATACAATAATTCCCGGAAATTCAACATGCAATCACGGGTAGTTTACAAATGTGGTAATGGTTTATTAGACGTTCGTTTATAAAAACGGTAAATTGGCTATCTTGGCTCGAAGATTCTCTTCCTAGAAATATGCAGGGAGCTTCTTTTCATAATGCTGTAGTGTCATTAAGATTTCTTTGATACGAGTGACTTGACAAAACTGCCCTCGCCCGTACTCGAACCTGGCCCTCTCGAATACGAGTCGAGTGTGCTAACCGTTACTCCACGAAGGCATGCTCGAAGGAGGGAAAATTACCTTATACTGCTTATTACTTTTAAAGAACGACTGGGGATTAGGAGACTCAATTCCTGGTAGGGAAGACTCATCATCCACCACCTTTTTAGTTCGAGCGCCAGTGTAAACCCAACAGGATTTTTTTTTATATGGGAAACTTGAAAAATGAAAAAATGAGCAATGCCATCGCCGGGACTCGAACCTGCACCTCTGGAATACGCACCGAGTGTGCTAACCGCTGCACCACGAAAGCATGCTCGAATAAGGGAGAAAATACCTTATACCGCCTATTACTTTTATGAGAGGGTCATTGTTATTATGTATTTTTATACGTCATCACATCTGTTGAGACATCTAAATTTGAAGTAATAAGAATATACTGTATGATAAAAAATTTGTGCACATCAAAATTTCAGAAATTCAGGAAATTCCAAACTGGATATTAATGGCAAACTCTGTCAACCCTGTACTGTTCCAGGAAATATATAACTTGAAATTTTAGTTGCAGTTTATGTTATTAGCTTTTAAAATCATTTGTTTCGTGTAAGATAGAGATGAATTCTACCCAAGCACAAAGAATTGCTTTGTTTGAGCAGTACTTTACAACACATTCTTATGTGTATTCGTTGAAGCGTTTAATGATACATTCCCAAATATTCGTGAACTTAACAATTCTCCGCTTAGTAACATAATTTCGAGAAATTGGAAATGTTCACCATAAAAAGCGAAGCTATCATTCGCAACTTTTAAGTTAGAATTATAAGGTATTTCTCCCTCTCTCTTAGCATGCCACGTGGTGTAATGGCTAGCACACTCGGCGCGTATTCGAGAGGTTTGAGATTGGAGTCCCGGCGAGAGCATTGCTCATTTTCCATGTCTTCTACTTCGAAATAACTGAATGTCTCTACAGAATGAAATGAATGAAGGCAACAATAAAATATTGCAGTTACTAACAAAGAGTGTGAGAAAACTAACATCGCAATCAGATTTAGTAGATTGGAGATACATACAGGGAGTACTAGGAGTTCGATCCCAAGAGAATACATGCTCCCTGCATGGTTGTTTTTCGTGGTTTTTTCTCATGTTTAACATGGATCTCTTAGGAAACCCTTTACGAAGTCATTCCTCCTTCTACACAGATAGCATTCATCCTTTCTTTTTTATGTTCAAATAACACAATCTAATATTTAAACGCTTCAACAATTTGTCTGTAAAAATGCGTTACGAAGTAACCCAGTCATAAAACTTCGCTCTGCTTGCGGGAAAACTCATCTCTATCTTGCATCACATAAATGGTTCTGAAACTAACAAAAGTAAGGTATTTGAAGCTAGCAACAGTAACTAACTGCACTTGAAATTTCAAGTGATGTATTGCTTGCAACAAACAACATAGGGTTGTCATCCATTGAAGCAATATGCCATTAATATTCATTTTGTAATTTCCATAATTTTTGAAATTTTAATGGGCGTGATATCTTATATAATGCTCATAATTGTTATAATGCTTAGATGCGTCGCTTTCTGCAAAGACACAAAGATCACTACTCGTAATGTTTCTTGCTTATAGATACCTGAAAAAAGATTGTAAGTTATGATAAATTGTTCGATGTAAAATTTGGAATCCAATGACCATGGAAATACCCTTGGTGGACTTGTCTCCGTTGATCTATCTTTTTCCATTCGTTTTACCGAGAACCCTTCAAGAAATGATTCTTTTTTGCATGGGTCTTTGACTATTGAATGTTAACATGACTTGCCCTATTTGACTTTGAGTTTAGTTGAGATATATTTTTGGTTCATTGCTATTTCCACAGCAAGCTATACATTTTCTGTACTGTTAGTGACTGGGTTTGCAATAGCGTTAATAGCAGGCATGCCGTCCGAAGGAATCGAAATCCATTGATAACGAAATTAATGTCTTTTCGCCAGAAGTATCAGTTGGTGCCGATATCTTACTGTAGAAAATCATCTAAAGCTTGCTGTCATATAACTAAAAAGAACCAAAATAAATAATGCAAAAATTATATGAATATTCCGTTTAGTCAGCTTTCGATTTGCATAAGTATTATCAAAGACAACGCTCAAGGTTAAGTCAAAGTGACAATTTAACCAAGGACAATTCAAAATCTCTGTGAAGAGAAGTAGCTCATATTCATAAATACTGTGACATCCCTTACGATTCCTCTGTTATCTCATACATTTTTTGTTCTTTTCGTATATACCGCAGGCGATTTTGTTTCATGCTTATGTTTTGTCGTGATAATTTTCTGTAATAAACAAACTTCACATTTTTTAACAAGGGCCAGTTAATCTGTTCCCAAAGAATTCTGAATTACTTAACACTTTGCAATGCTTACTTGTAAAATTAAAGTTCCAACTAAACGAAGCTCAGGCTTTAAAAACTAAGGAAATTTATTTGTTAATTTCTTTCCTGAAAGTAAAATGGTATAATAATAGTGCGCATTATCGACTGAAAAAAGGAAAAATGGAGAATGAAAGAAAACATAAATATGTAAAAGACGCAGTTGATATTTTACTACAGAATTTCTACACAGCATCCGATTTATTATAACTAATTGCAGTGGAACTAATAACAATATCATCTTTTTATAACGCTTGAATAAGCTGATAATGCAGAGCGAAAAAAAACAAAAATAATAATGTAATGTAATAAATGAAATAATGGAAAAATTCGTGAGATGATCAAGCGAAAAACTTGAAACCTAAACTTAAAAAGTTCGATTACTCAAATTTCGATAAGTCAAGCTGAACGCCAAAACATTGAAAATAGAAATTTGTGTTAATTTTTCTCTAGGAATCGAATTTTTAATTAGCTAAATTTTTCAACTGTTACTTATTTTTTACATCTTGATATTATTCTATTTACAATTTGAGTTCCGAAACGAAATGCATAGGTAAAAAATTCTACAGCTTTTATAATCCAGATCCCTCCTTTTTTTTAACTCAACCTTAATTTCATTTAATTAACTTTAATTTCATTCATTAATTAAGTAAAGATATAGTTTTACCTGTCGGCAATGCAATATTTAATTTTTATTTGGAGAAAGAAATGGTAAAATCCTCTCTGAGAGGCTGGATTATAATTTGAAGCTTTCAGAATGGAAGATTATTCATTCATTTATTTATTTCGTAAATGTCTAGCTATAGCGCAGAAATCGAGCCACTGAGCATTCTGCAGTTATAGCAACAGCAAGTTTAATTCACTGTAAAGGGCAGTGAAATTACTCAACTGAATTTTATGATTCGCTTGAGGAATGTGCAGACCTTTGCAGGAATTTGGCTCGCGCAGCCTTTGTGATTGGCTGTGATTGAAATCTTAATCCCCGAAGCTTTCATGACGATGAACATGCATTTTGCACTAGCATTAAATTGAAATAAGCTGAACACAAACGGGGAAGTAAAATCCAGTTCAGTGTCACGTACAGGAATTCTCGTGGAAAATTTATCGAATTTGCTATCTACCATTCCACAACCAATTTGCGACTGATGTATTCGGTGCATGTAAATCCGGACAATTTTAGTCGGAAAACTGATTGCATAATTTGATGCTGCAACTTCCACAAACAAATTGGTAATCTACCCTGACTGCTAACACAACAACCGCTTGCGACAATTAAATGCATCATCTTCAAAGCTATTTGCTGTTTAACTATTTTGAACCCAATAACTCCTCCGGCAACTGATCCGAAAGGCTGGAGTTTCTCAATTCAAGCAATTCCCTCCAATCAAAAAGGAATTAAGTTCGTTAAATATGAATTTATGAAAAATATAGTACCTGAACACCGATAAGTCTGCAATCTGAATCTACTCTTGTAGCATTAGATTTGCCTATTCATACTTATATCTCTGTTATTAAATAATTCCGTATGCATGTAAATATGTATTCCTTCCCCCCACTGTGGAAAACCAGCTGCAATTAGACTCGCTAAATTCTGAACTCGCATTTAAAACTCAGCCCCTGGTTGTAAAAAAACACTTTTATCACCCGCGCATCAGTAGGTTGCTTTTCAGTAAAATGCATTTCAGCGGAATTATTTATCTTAAACTTATGCACAAAGAAGTTGTTGCAATCACTCACTTTTATCCCAGATAATACAATTCTCGACACTAACCTATACATATCTTAATGGATGTAATCCTTGATATCTTGATCGTTATATCAGTTAAAATTGATGAATGACGATATATTCTCGACACACCAAGGCAGAACTGAATGCGGTATGTTCAAAATGAACATTCGAAACCCGAAACACTCAGTTCGGAAGGATTTGATTTCAGTTAACTCTGACCACGGGTACAAAACAAATGAGAGAGAAATTCAAGTGCTTCCCGCCGCTGTTAAATTGATAGGAGTTTAAATCCCAATTTCTGTAGATGAGATAAGAGCGTATATGCGGGATAAAAGGTGAAGACATTGTTTGCGCATCCCGCGTTCAGAGGGCTACGATTAGTTACGTTATTTTTAGGATGAAATAACCAAATTAAAAAGGAAAGATAAGGAACTGTTAAACTCTGTTGCAAATTAAAGTTAGTACCTTACATTTGTTATTTATCTTATACATAGCCTTTTTAATTTTTTATACAATTGTTATTTTTACATTTAAACATTTTTTCAGTTTCAAGCATTTTCGTTCTTTTTCATTATTTTATTTTACTCAGTGTTCTGATGTTTAATATAACCTCAAATATTATCTAAAATGTAACTACGGACGGAGATACATTGTCGCATTAATAAATAGTTTTTTTAAATATCAGTTAAATATTTATTTAATATTTTATATTACCGAAAGTCCCATGGACCCATTTATTATACCTAGTGACTTCATTCAAATAATATACTTCTTACAACTGATGTTTATGCATGCATTCAAATTAAAAATTAATTTTTTAGTTGCTTCTTGCAAATAATTGAATAACAGAGACATTAGAATAAGAATTTATTAGAATATCTTGTCATCATATTTTCATTACTTCATTTTTCTTACACTTATGTTGAAATTCTTTTTATTTAAATAATAAAACAAAGAGTGTGTGTGTGTGTGTGTGTGTGTGTGCGTGCGTGCGTGCGTGCGTGCGTGCGTGCGTGAGTGTGTGGGTGGTTATCTACACAAGAGCCAGTGCACCTCGAAGCGATTTTTTCGAAATTCGAATTAGAATATTTATTATTTTATGTTTTGTGACCAAATGGCGTCATTTTGAGACATAATGGGCTACAGGAAAGTTGGTTAATTTATAGATTTCACTCTATACATTTCATTTTTACATCGTCGTGAAGCGTAGACACTTAGCTATTTTACGAACTTAAAATAAATTTCGTATTTCAATAAATCGATTAAATACGAATTTATTTAGGAAGGTGAGCTTAACACCTTTTCAGCGGAATTTTTTTAAAAAAAACTTATTTTAAAAAATGTGCTGTTTATTTTCCTTTGATTTTTGGACACGTTGAACTTTAATCCTTTCGACTCCTTTTAAAAAAAGAATTTTGGAAAAATAATAATATTTTGTATTTTTTTAAAATTTTTTAAATGAAGCTTCCGAATACACTTCTCACATCTCAGATATTTTAAAATGTAGTTTTGGCAACAATTTTCCTTTCTTATTGTTGTTGATAGATTTTTGATGAAATTGCATCATTTTGAATAGTTTCATTCTTTTAAAAATTTCGGTTTGGCAACAATTTTTCATCGTATTTCTTATGTTACTGTTTTTAAGAGACTGAAAAGTTTAAGAAATTAAAAAGTTGTTTCTTTTTGCAACGGTAAATTGTTTAATTACTTTATTAGGATAATTAACATTTGTATCAAGGGATATTGCTTATTTCATTGTAATATTATGTTTTAATTATATATAATTTTAATTATAAAAAAGTTTTGCATGATATTTTTTAATCTGTTTAAGTTCTTAATCTGTTTATACCATTTGAGTTCTTAAGATTTTGCAAAGGGAAGTTGGTTAATTTATTTATTAGGATAAGTAATATTTGTATTAAGGGATACTGCATATTTCATTGTCATTTTTTATATGTATAATACATTTTTATTGATTTCTTTTTTGATAAAGTTGCTCTGCAGAGTAAAATTCTGCGCGAAATGTTTTGTTTTTTGAGTTTCTTTCATGTTATTTTTTGCTTATTTCACTGTTTGTAAGATATTGAAACGTTTTGCATGATTTTTTTGCATGAGCCAGTGCACCTCGAAGCGAGTTTTTCGAAATTCGAATTAGATTTTTTTTTATTTTTTTTTATTTTTTATTTTTTATTTTTTTTATTTTTGACGAAATCGCATCCTTTTAAGACATAATGGGCTATACCAAAGCAAGATTTTACTCTATTGAACAGTTTAAGAAATTGAAAGATTGTTTCTTTTTGCAAAGGTAAATTGTTTAATTAATTTATAGATCTATATTTAAAAGGGCAAGTCTTTCTGTGTGTGTAGGTGTCTTTCGTTCGTACTGCGCGTAAGCTAATAGACCCAGGCCTATGAAATCTGGTACACAAGATGCATCTAGACAAGATGAAATAGTATCAAATTGATAATTTTCTCTCATTATATGAACAACAATGGCACACAGCCATTGTTGCTGATATCAGCACGGAAAAATGAGGGCGATAATTCTGTGCTGTTTTTAAATTTAATGTTTCTCTTGGATACTGGACGTTTGTCTACAGAAGGCAGCAGGAAGTTGGTTATTTTATTTATTAGGATGATTAATATTTGTATTAAGGAATATTGCTTATTTCATTGTATGCTTTTTATATGTAATGCATTTTTAACTGAATTTTTTTAACGTTGTTCTTTGTTTCTTTTTCGATAAAATTGTTATGCAGAGTAAAATTCTGTGCAGTTTTCAAATTTAATGTTTGGTGTTCTCTTTAGGCATTTTCCGGTACACTTAAAAGCCAGACGAAGGCTGGCCGCGCAGCGGCTAGTTATAAAATAAAATTAAAATTCAGTTAACTTTTAATTCTGGTAAATTGCGTTAACCATAAAACAGGCAAATCAACAACCCTGTATTCGGCTTAGATTTTGTAAAATCCCAATCGATTTCGAGGGCAAAACGGGTCCCCCTTCATCACGAGCAAAAAATTCTGCAAAAGCGAGAAAGCAAATGTCGATCATATTTATACCCTACAGGCGACCAGTGGAAGATACGATAGCTCCATCTGTCGGCAGAAATAGCAACGAAAAATGACGTATTAAGTTAGTAGAATTTTTAATTTTAATTTTTTAAAATTTAATTTAAGGCATTATGCAAGATTGAATTGGAATTGAAGTCATTGACTGTTACGCCATTAGCTACACCTACGCACCACAGCCCTCTAGCGGCACCTTTTGTATATACTTAGAAGAATAAAATTATTCATTAGCGGAATACAGTCCATAAATAGTGGTCCGTCGGGGTGTAGCTAATGACGTAACATTGACTAAACAGGATAAAGTTTTGTGAATGTGAAAAGCTTCAAGAAAATCCTATTCCCTAATAGAACCAGCTTTCTGGATAATTTTAGCAGAACCCAAATCAAAATTGTGATTGAATTTCCAACTATGATTAGCTATTGAAGATTAGCTAATATCGCCTTTTCGGACGTAAGATTCATGTTCTTTTATGCGAAACTCTGCCTGTTATGTCTTGCGTTAACCATTTTCTTCTAATTATCATTACTTTCAATTTTTTTTATTTTAAATGCTCATGAACTAGTTTTCCGTACCATACGCATCAGCTTCATACGTCCCTAACGGTAAATATTGTTCTTATTCGGGAGAAGAAGCGAAATACGCTCCATAACCCACAAATCGAAGCATCAAGAAGTTATCCAAATGAGACTAAATTCCGCATGCCCATATCTTACGAATATGTAAATGATTAGCCTTTGGTGCCAATGACTGACAAGCTGAAGCTCCAGCGCACTGCAGTTAACATCCGAATGGTGTATAAAACAGAGAACATTCCAATGTTAAAGTCCTGCATATTTTCCATTACGAATGTCGTTTAGTGGACCCGTGTGGACTGCACTAATGCCTCGCTTATGGTTTCGTAAGCAGTATAAACAGATTTCAGCATTTAAGAGAGGGCATTCAAACGGACTAAAAGAAGCAGGTTGGTCAACAGAGACTATCCGACGACACTGGCAGGAATAGGTGAACCATGGCCATCAAGAAGGTAGACAGGTCAAAAAAGAGCGATGGTAGAACGAGAGGATAGACTGGTGTCTTCCGATTGGTGCTCATAGCCATTGATGAGTCCTTATCAACGATCCGAGATGCAACTGGAATATCAGTGACTGCAAAGACCCAGCGAACGGGGTCTAAGATCTCGGAGGCTATTGCGCCGGTTGCCCCTTACCATTGCACACCGCCTAATACGTTAGCAGTGGTGTACCGTGCACATTCGATCTGGGATCTCACATGTAGGAGCGGAATTATTTTCAGCAATGAGTCCTATTTCGAGAGGAGACCGATACCAGAGAAGACGTGTTTCAGGGGTGAGATACTCTTCTGGCTGTCGATAGTATATTAAATGATAGGGGTTGTAAAATTATATTCTCTGCGATTACGGCCCATGTCGGGCATCCCGAAAAAGAGTGAGCAGGCAGCCCTTGCAAACAAAGCTTCAAATGAGACTGCAGTCATGGAAATGAATATTTCAGAATTCAAGCGGAAAGCGGCACGATTATTAGAAGAGGATATTATGAATAAGTGGAGCATGCTCTGAAGTAGCCTGATAGAAATAAGGAATTTTTAAAATTCATTAATGTAAAAACAAAAATGAGGGCCTTTCATGATATCGATTTGAACCAATTAATTACAGAGCATGCACAATCTCCTGCTTATTTGCATAGCTTTGTTATTCAAGATAATGCGAATTACTTAATATCTAATATACTAGAAGATAATTTCCACTTTCTCAATAAATGTTGAGTAACAGCTCAATTCCATCAAAAACTTTGTGTAAAATTCTAGTAAAGATTTTTATAAAAAGAAGAATATTGTTGCTGCTCAAAACGTAAGGAAATGGATAAATATAAACAAGGATAATACTGGAATTACTGTTTAATTCCAAGTTTGATTTTTTTTGCTTTACTTTATTTTGCTTTTATGTGTTTTCTTTGTCTTATGTTGATTACACTAACACCGAATTTGTTTTTATATTAGTTTCATTCAGTTTCCGCTTTTTCTGTTGTGTCGTCCTACTAGCTACTGTTCATACATTGCAACCATTTCTTAAGTTGCTGCTTTTTCGGACATGACCCCGTCGCTAGATGTTGTCCTTTGTTGGTGGAGAAGACGTATCCCTTTTCGGTCGAAAGGCGAATTGGGCAGGGCTGCGTTCTTATTAGACCTTTACAGCACGGCGCTACGTCAACAAGGTTTTATGCCTCATAATGTTGCTCTTTCCTTCTCTGACCCGGGGCTAACATTTCAACATGATATTGCCTGAGCGCACATGGCACCGTTTCTATTGATTGTCTTCGTGTTTCTTCAATACGTCCCTGGCCTACGCGAACTCCAGATCTCTTCCAAATAGAGCATGTTTTGGCTCTGGTGACTAGTCATATCCGACCTTCCGCGTATTACGCCTGTCTTACTTGCCATGGAGCCTGTATGGCAAGCATTCTCGCAGGAGGTCGTTCACTTACTGCACGAATCAATGCCAAGCCGGATAATAGCTTGCATCGAGGCCATAAGTCCATAAGTTCAATTCGGTTATAAGAAATATAGTTTATAGAAATAGGTTATAAGAAATATCTTATAGGTTATAAGAAAATCTTATAGATTAAGGAAATATCTTAGATATAAGAAAATCTTATAGGTTAAGGAAATATAATATAGGTTATAAGAAATTAAAGTTTTTTTGTAAAAGAAACTTTAATTTCTTTTCTTAATTTTCGGATGTTAAACTGAAATTTGATGTTTTCAGATAGCAGTTTCTTTCAGCTACTTCTTCTTTTTTTTATTTTTTTTTTCAATATGGCAAAACACGCGGAGGCTACCTGCCTAAAGGAAGGGATGCTTTCGAGGAGGACTTTTGAAGGAAAACCAGCTCATGCCCACGTTACACACGAGGGAACCCCACGAAAACATCCATACAGCTAGCCCGAACCAGCTTTTTTGCCGTTTGTCTCGCTTTTAACACATGCCTTTCCATAATCCCCTATCCAGTGGCTGAACACTTACTGATTAAGCATTCGTCGAAAATGGCCATACCCATAATCAATTAGCCACCCTTTCACCGTGAAAGTTACCCAGGGTGTACTATAAGAAGTGACCAATATTACAACCGGAAGAAAGAACATATCTGCGATTTGAACCTGGGTCCAGTAATATGAAGCTAACTGCCTCATAGAACATAGAAATCTTATCTTTAAAAGAAACAGCAACAAATATACCTGCAGGTAAAATTCAGTTGGATACTTTCTATTAATGATGGATGCGTTAAAAATCTAATAAGATTATTCCTAATCCTATTTTTATGCGCTAACGATCTAATAAGAAACAAGTTGTCAAGAAAGATACCCTCGCAAAATAAGCGTAGTCGACTTACATGATACTAAAATCTGCAACCTAGTTTAAGGAGATTCCAAAACTTCCATTTCCCAGCAATCAGTAAACAATAACCGTCAGGAATTAGAATCATTTTTCTCGAAGAAACAACCTATTTTATTCTCTTGTGGGTACCTTCTTCGGAAGAAAGTGCCACTGCTCCACAGCATCATCCGATCCTAGTGGCGCCGTTAATGATGACAGTGCAAATGATGATGATGATGATGATGTGGAGACCTTCCGGAACTTAGATCCCTATTACGACATCTGGTGCGCATCCAAATCAATAAATAACGGGAAGATTGGGATTCAATAACCAAATACGAAAAGCTCTTTTTCTTGATCCTCTTCTGTTGTCACACAAAAGGTATTGTTCGCCTAAAGATATAGTGAGTGGAATTAAACGTTGCAGTCACAAATTACTGCGTCGAAAATTCCTGTTGCTTTCGTTCCTATTGATGAAAGGTCTTTCGTAATTCTTCAGAACTTACGTATCAACTGCAATGTTTTCGCCCATGTAGCCTTAATTAAATCAGTTGCAATGAAGGCTTTCCCGGATAAAAATGAAGCATATTTGAGGTTTTTTTAAGACTTATCTCAGACAAAATTCAAGCATGTACAGTTAAACTCCGTTACAATGATCTTTAATGAACAGAAAACTTGATTCACTAAATTCGGTAGTTTGTTATATATGAGCTCATAAAAATTAATTAGATCTCAAAAGCCTGTAAATCTTTATCCCAAACGAATGATTATTGCAAAACGTTGATTAAAACTGATTATTTGACTAAAACGAAGTGATTAAAACTGCAAAATAATTTATGAATATTGCCACATCTCTTAAAGTAAGTGCATAATAACTACTTTTATACAAATAATCATATTTATGTATTAATTACAATTCGTATTAAAAGTAATTATTTTTGTATCGTCACATGTTAATAATTTTGTACAGTAAATTAGCGTTAATGTTTATATTTCTAACCTCTCCTCAAAATACATATATCTCTCTAAAATACACATTAATAACTATGAATAAACATTTTCGTGATACAATGTGATTTATAAACTGTGCCTTTATTTTTTCACAAACTTAATAGCCAAGTGTCGATAATTTTAAGAGTTAATAATTTTTTAGTTAAGACTTCCAGAAAATCTGGGAAGATTATGAAAAATGCAAAAAACTTTTCAGTCAATGTTCAGTTTGTTATATCTAATTTTCTTTGCTTTGTAGGCTCACTATAATCACATAAAATGACATTAAATGTGTATGAAACTAAATGGAACCAGAATAGTTGTTTCTTATATCCAGCAGCTCCTTATAAATCGAATTCTCTATGGCTGCATCAGAATATTATTCAATTACTTCTTTTTATCGCAAAAGGGACGTTAGTGGGATATTAATCTTGAAACGGCATTTTTCATGAAAATACTTAAATGCGTTATATCACTTTTCAAATTGTTATTATCGTTCTGTATTATATTCAATGGAATTAAATAATGAAGAATCCGCATGCATGTTCTCTCACTGTTTCTCGAAATGTGAAAAATGAACAGTACACAGAGACATCAAATTCGGAATAACGTAGTCCTCCAATCGAACATGGGTACCTGGAAGCCCGAATTTTGAATTTCGAATTTGTTTTATTTTTTAATTCATATTTTGTAAATATTTTACGAATATTTCATTAACAAACTCAAAGATTTCAAAGCGAACAAAGGCAACACTATACAGAATGAAGCATTTTTTATCTCCAGCGCGCCAGACTGTCTATCGGAGATTCTAAAGATATGCAGTTTTTAAATATTTTTTTATTTTGCTGTTGAATCGAATTTTATGTAGCGTAAGCGCCAATAACATGATATGTAATACATGAAGTATATATACAAAATGTTAATTACAAAAAGAAAAAAAAATTGTAAAGGTGTCTGGGTAAGAAAATTGAGCATTAATATCTTGAACTGATAAAAAACTGAAAAAACAATGAAATGCGTCCCAACACTTAATGCTGCTTCTGGAATTCTAAACGCATACTGCAATGCTGTTTCTAAAATTTTATAATTTTGCTGTTGAATGTACGTGGCATAAGTGCGAAGACAATGATGCTTAATAGCTAAGCTAAAACGACAAAACGAAATAATTTACTAAGATTTAGTGTAACAGCAGACTGGTAGATTGCGAGCTCAGCGAGAGCATGAAAAACCTTAACAAACCCTTTTGGGCGACCGTTAAAATCCGAAGCTTTTTAGATTTATTATTATTATTTTCTTTTAATTTATTGCGTTAACGTCATTTTTGGTGTTCATGTGCTGTGGCTTTCCTCATGCACGCTTGCTTTTCTGATATTATTCATAACTGCATCTTCTTGCAAGTATTATTATGTGAAATAAAGAAAAGAAATAAAATACTACAAATTGTCCTAAAGTATTGCTCCATCAAACAGTTCTTAAAAACAAACTTTAAGAAGAAGTAAAATCTATAACAAAAAGCATTCATTGAGGAGTTGGTATCTAGAATTTACTGCCAAAATCCCGAAAACTTTTTTCGAAAATCGATTTTCGGAAATTCATGAGTTCGTGAAAGCAAGAGAAAGCCTAATAACATCGGAAGAAGGAAGAGCAACCGGAAAAATATAGATGAATTGTTTAAGAATACCTCTAAAGAAAAAGAAGAAAGCATTTTTCACTTTCTCTTGAAAACTCGGAGAAAAATTTCCGCTTAAAATTTACACACGCAAGAATTGGAAAAATATGGACTAGAAATCTTTTGCACATGCAGTTCTAAAGTGTGTGTTAAAGTGACTTTCTATGTAAGTAATAATCAACGTTCTTCTCCTGCATATCAATAACAGATTTTTTATCTTCATCGTATGCGTAATGAAGTAGTTTAGAATCCTCATGCAAACATACACTGAAATACGTTATTTCAAGCATTTCAAAGAGCTCTAATGTAGCATTCAAAACTTTCCACCTTTTGTTTCTTTTTATTGTATGAGCATACCGTTTTCGATTTGAGAAATGGCTCCCTAATTATTCTTAGACGACTATATTTAGGTATATAACAAGAGCCCTTTTGAAATCAATCATTGGAACTTTTATAAGAAATTAACTGATATATAGCGTAGATATACAACTAACAAAATAAAAAATTATTTGCCAGATTAATATTAGTTTGGGTACAATTTTCTCACAACTAGTTTACCTCCAATAAAATCCATTTCATCTTAATCACAGAGGAAATAAATTCATATCTTATGAAGTGTTATTTACTTGTCGTCTCAAATACCGTTCCAAGCTAAAATACCACAGACGGAAACTCCTTTGAGAAAACACACAAAGCTAAAATATTGTCTAACAAAAGAAGAAGAAAAGAAAAACATCGGAAGTTCTAAAACGCAGTGGTATAAAACATCATCGTCGGAAATAAAGCAATGTAAAAACATCGCAGGTTTAAAAAATCGTCGTAAAAAATATCGTGGTAAAAAATTAAGCACCTGCAAATCATCGCATGACGATAGCATCGCAGACCTGTGTTTTCAGGTTTTTAAAAGTTGTAAATACCTATTCGCATAATGAATTGTGAACATAAAAAGGAATGATGAATATTTTACTTCTATGTTTCACATTTTTGTATTAATTAATAATTTTTTCCTAAAACTGCAAGAGGAAAACTTAATCATTCTAAAATTCAAAAGCAGTAGAAAACTGTTCCTAAGTATAGCAGTTAGCAGCAGTACAACGTTGCGTTGTTTTCTCCGCTATGTTCCCATCGGCGATGTTTTGTTACAATGTTTTCGGCGAACACCGCAAATATGTATGTCTGAAAATATTCAACAAAGATTTAGAAAGAGCTCAAACAGTAATTTCGGGTACTTAACAGGAAAACATATAAAGAAACCAACTTAAATAAAGTCATGTAAAAGGGACTATGTTTATAGTTGTAACAAACAAACAAATTCAAAAATGCCGCACTTGCTCAGAACTTTGATTACAATTTTAATTAGGTTTATTTCTCTGCCTTTTTTATCTGCTTCAAATCTTTAAATGAATTTCTGATTTTCTTCTACAGAATCTATTTCCTTTTATTTTTATAAAAATACATATCTGATGCTTTTCAAAGATTTTTATAAACGCCGATTATATTTTTAAATGCTAAAGCTATTTTTCACTGATTTTGTTTGCATATACCTTTTTAAGTTATCAAACAAATAATCGCAGAAATTTGTTCTTTCCGACACCCGAAGGATCTGAAAAGGTTCTTCTAAATGAAGGTTCTTCAAAACCTGTAACGTGATTTACGTATTTTTTAACCTCCATGTTGGCACGGTGGTAGGAATGAAAAATATCACAGTCTTGAGCCAATCTCAGAGAAGTGAAGCCAATCTCTCAGCCGTTCTCAAAGAATCATTTTGTAAGTGCAGTGTTCTTATGGCATTGGATTACTAAAATCATAATCGGGGCGAAAGTTCTATCGAAAGATGGTAGGAGAATAATAATGGAAGATCCTTGGAACCGTTCCTCATTAAACCTCAGATGGAGCTAGGCATATTCGTAGTCTCGTTTAGAAAGTGAAATGATAGGTGCAATTCTTGCTTCTTGACTTCGCTAAAGTTTGTAGACCTGATTTGACTTAGTTACTAATTCAAGTCAGAAGGATTAGAAATAACAATGAATGTTGGTAAATTATCCAAGTTCGATCAAAGCTCTGTTAACATTCAGTTCCCATGCCGAAGAGAAATTTAAACAAATTGAACACAATGTTATACTATTGAATAGCATAAAAGACCTGGAAAAGGTGGTGAATCGCCTACTTAACTGTGATGCTGAGCCTTCTTAGTTATTGAGTGGATAATCCCCCTAAATATTAGGATTTAGACCCGGGTTCGATATGCAACTAAGAAACTGGCTGCGTGAGTGGTTTTTCATAATTTCCTTTGTGTATAATATGAATACAAGCTAGTTTCAGTTATGCAGTCTTCTATGAAGGCAGCTCTTCCTTTAATCTACTTAAAGATAGTTCCCTTGTGCTTTATTTTATTCAATTAACCTAACCTAATTTGACAGAGCTTATCAAAAAAAATTAATTTCCACTTTCAGAGAAAATTATTTTTCTTATTATTTTTTCCTCATCTGTGATATAAAATGTGTGTAATATAAACATGGAAAAGGTTTTTAAATAATACGTTTTCAATTAAATTCACTAAAAAGTGAAAAACAATTTTTTATTTAGGACAAATTTCATGATCCTATGTGATAAGGTTTATCTATTTAAATAATCAGTTCTTTTAGTTTTTTTAACCCAAAGAGGCGGAGGCTCAGAAGGGCTATAAGTTTCGAAACGGCATTTTGCGTTATTTCACTGTAAATGCCCGTTTCACTTTCCAAATTGTTGACACCAAATACTATAATTGCCCTGTATTATATTTAAAGAAATTAAATAATGAAGAATCTGCATAAATGCTTCTCTCATTGTGAAAACACGACGATACCTAGAGCCATCCAATTTTGAATAACGTATTCTTCCACCTGAACATAGACACCTGAACGCCCAAATTTTGAATTTGTTTTATTATCTATTTCATATTTTGTAAAAGTTTAACTCATTTTTAATTAACAAATCAAGCATTTCAAAGCGAACAATGACAACACTTTACGGGAAAAAAACATTTTCATCTCCAGAGCGCGAGACTGTCTGTCGAAAATTCTAAAGATATGCTGTTTTTTAATTGCATCGTCCACTATAAAACGGCGTTTCGCTTTTCAAATTGTTGCCACCAAATATTACAGCCCTGCATTATATTTAAATAAATTAACTAATGAAGAATTTGCATGAATGTATGTATATTTCTCGCATTATGAAAAACAACAATACCTAGAGACATAAAATTTTGAATAACGTAGTCCTCCACTCGAATATGGTCATCTGGAAGGTCAAATTTGGAATTCTGGATTTCTTTCATTATCTATTTCATATTTTGTAACTTTAATGAATTTTTGATTAACAACGTAAGAACGTTCAGAATTACAATTGAATTTTGAGAGAGAATGAAAATTTCGACATACCCCTTTTCACTGTCTCAAATAAAATTATATTGATAATATATGCAATTTTATTAAAACGCATTATTATTCGCATTTCGAAATTTTAATTGATAAATGTATTTTCTAACTTCCTTTATTTATAAAATAATGTGTTATTGGAATATAGTAAAGCAACAAGAATCAGAGTAACATTCATAAATTTGCAGCACTAGTTTCGAAGGTTTAAATATAGAGCCTTCAGCCGTTTCTATATTTAAACCTTGGAAACTAGTCCTGCAAATTTAGGAATATTGCACTGATTCTTGTCGCTTTGACTCCTCCAATAATCGATATTCGGCGTGTTAGTTTAAAACAAACTAACGTGCATTTACAAAATTTGAAGGTGAATATAGCTTTAAATTATTCACGAAACTATAGTTACTCTGCTTTCCCGCATGATTTCTGTAAAACAGTTGGTCATAATTTAAAGAATTTTGATAAATTGTGCAAATTTTATATCCTTATATAATGACTAACTATAAGCTTCTCGCATAAAAACTTTAGAAATTAAATTTTCTTTATGCTTAAAAAGTACTGAAAGCTTTCGGATTTTATGTTACACCCAAAGCGGCGTTTCTTAAGTTTTTGTTTGCTACCTTTATTTATTAAATATCATGTTCTTCGCACTTGACCCACATGAAACTCAATTCAACAGCTGTATCAGAAAATATTTAAAAACAGTTTATCTTTAGAATTTCCGATAGAGAGTCTTGCGCTGTGGAGATAAAACACGTTTTTCTGTACAGTTTTGGCATTGCTCGCTTTCGTTGAATTCGTTAATCAGAAATTCGTTAAACATTTTATAAAATATGATATAGATAATAAAACAAATACGAAATTTAAAATTCGGGCTTCCAAGTGCCCGTGTTCGGGTTGAGGATTGTGTTGTTCAAAATTTTATGGCTGTAGGTACGTTTGTTATTTCACAATGCGAGAAAGATACCTACACCCATGCACATTCTCCTTCATTTAATTTCTTTTTAAATAACACAGGGTGATAATATTTGTGGCAACAATGTAAAAAGTGATTCAGCCTTTTACGGTGATTGAACGCAAACTCCTGTTTCGAGACTAATAGCTTTTCTGAGCTAACGCTTGAGCTAAAAGTAGTCGAATTTGCCTTAAAAAATTTTTTAATTTATTTTTTGAGACAATACGATTCAGTTAAATGAGGTCTTTTTAAAATATACTCTATTTTCATAATTTGAAGACAAAAATTCAACTAAAAATAGCGATTTGTTTATCTTTAATGCTGAATGCTGTGCTTCGAGCAGATGACGAAGAAGGTACTTCATTTTTAATTTTATTTAAAATACTTGTAAAGATAGCAAATGCAACATAAAGGATATCAAAATATGTACACAAAATTTCCAGATCATAACCCAGTTAGTTATAAGGATACTGACCTGTAAGATGCGTTTAAATTTTTTACATGTTTTTGACTCTCTAAAGGTGCTTGACTCCTTAAATGAAACAGAAATGTAGCACAACCAAAGCTCTGAAGAATGTTATTAACTGTGTGCCTGTAAACGTAAGCATTTTGTGCTGACTGAAACCCCCAAGTAACGGTGGAGATTTTTGTAATTAAAACATTTAATTACAAAGCGTATTAAATTTTATTGGTTATTTTATTTATTATTGGTTATTATTTTATTTAGCATTAAATATTTTTAAATTTTATTTTGTCAATGATAGTTGTAATATTAAAATCGTTCGTCGAGATGCTATCTCTCCGTCTTACTGAATTTCAATATGAACATTTAGTCAGTTTGCGACAGTCTTTAATTGCATAAGCAAGATGAATTTAAGGGACACTAAATTACGAAAAACATTTTAGTGTCGAGGAAAAGTAAAGAAAGAAAGAAAATGAAATTGTGGGACATCATAAAGAAGCGCATTGGGACCTTAACAGAATTTTAAAAAACATAAATGATAGTATAAGGATGACATCTTAGAATGAGTATATTTATAGCATTAAAATTTATCTTTAAAATTCTCGATAAAAAAAGCACCTGAACTACTCCGATACAGATCACATAAAAATGAATTAAGCTATATATATATATATATATGCATTTTAGCTTACTTTAATTATATGTATAAAACTTATTACACTATGTATATATATATATATACATATATAGTTTTTAGTGCATTTGATTATTACCGGGGTAATTTGAAACAGAACAGTCTCATAAGTGTGAACTAACCGACTGACTGCCGCCCAGAGCGTCCTCTTTATAAATGAAAAAGCCAATCCTTCTGGAAGCTTCAACAAAAATCGCTCCAAGAGCTTGCGCTTCCAGAATATCGCCGATTTCGCGAGAAATTGCCAGGTTTCACTATCTTGACAAAAAGGTTCGCGAAGTCCCAGTAGGACGATTTTTCACTATATATTTGTTTTTACTTGAGCTATCTGTAGAGTTTCGCTTCGAATGATTTAGACTTAAAACATCTATAACGTAGTACATAAAATTTCACATTACAACGCAAGAAATTACTTCAGATTCGAGCTTAAATAAAACTTGTAAAAAATAAACATAGAATTATCATATAAAAAACATTGAATATGTGAATGGCAGCTACAGAAATAAACATGTAAATGAGTAAATAGAACAATAGAAATCAACAAAACATCACCATAAACCAAAAACAACAAAATAGAAAACATTATATACCAATAAATATAAATGTATGAAAAATTTACAGCATTATTCAAATAACTGCATGTTTCTAGTTAAAACAACTGTATCTGGAGGCATCTAAATGCTTGGATAAATAACACATAAAATAGCAGAGAAACACGTCAGTATCAATGCAAAATTTAAAATTTAGCAAAAAGAAGACTCATTTTGGCGCAGATGTTGAATAAAGCGCATCAGTTCGTAAAGGCGATCAGATATAGGTCCTTCTTCTTCTTTTTTCTCGTTTATACCAAAAGCAAGGGCAAGAACATAGTGCTATCTATCGACTCAAATATGTTCATGCTCACTTTGCTCGGGTTATTACTTTCGGTATAAACCATTTTGTTGCTCCACCCATTTCGCAAAAACCAATTTGCTCTTGAAGAAGAGGAACCTTTGCCTGATCGTCTTCGAATTCTATTGAGCTTAAATCAAATTTGCTTTCTCCCCTAATCTTAAAGATAACAATTCAATACTTCGGTGTCATCGAAACTATGATTAAAATAGAATTCAAGAAAAATTATCTTCTCTTTAGCTGACTGTTACACGTTTTGATATAGCGTCAAAACATGAACACGAAGTTTAAATTATTAATTGGTATGAGTTCTGCAGCGTTATATATTAGGTATAGATTTCTCCGTGACATATATGGATGGCCAAAACTGTACAATCGTCCATCCACATTCAAGTTATCCCCTATAACCTGCGCCTCTGCTCAGCTCATCTATCATTTCCCCAAATCCGGTTTTAGAGTATCTGGCCTCAGTATTCGGTCGCATACAGGAGCCATTAGGATGAAGAGACTCCCTCCGTAATCGGTCACGAATACAGAACAAAAGGGGGGTCCGTGACCGGAAGGAACTCAAATCCGAAATCAGAGTTCCAGAAATGGAATTCAGTTAATGCAACCTCGATGGATGTTTGGTATCAAAATTTTCGAACAACATTCGCTGTTATGTTTCCAGGATCATTTTCTAAGTGGGAAAAAGAACGGGAGGTAGTAAAGAGAAACGTCAACGAACACTGATTTGCGAAATCTAAGCTTCAGAACAATATACGGGAGTTTCTAATTTCATTCTTTAAGGATATAACAAAGCCCCGTAAGAAAAAGGTTCTTTCTTTCTTTTTCTTAATTCTTTCACGCAATAATTTTGGAAAGCAAAACATTTTGTGATAATCAAATTCGCTAATACAACCTTGTATTTGGCGTACATTCACTAAAAACACTCAATCGATTTCGAGAGCAATTACAGGTCCCTCCTCATCAGGAGAACAAAATACAAGAAGGGGATTTCCATTGCATTTTGTGATAGTTTATATACTCAGTGTATATATAACTGTTTTCTTCTCATTCACTTTTTAATCAACGACAGCAAAACGCTCGAAGTTTAGCTGCCCAAAGGCAGAAGCCTTCGTGGAAGAATTTCTAAGGGAATCTAGTTCATATCCCTGACACACAATATTAAAAATTTTATTTGATAAACTATTAGAAGAAACTTAAATCAGTTTTGACCGTCAATGTTGTTTGTCACTTTTGATGTACATTTTGTCACTCACCGGTACGCAGCTGATTGGCATATTGGTACGCGGCGGCACAATAAATTTGCATGATCACAGGTTAGTAAAATATAACAATGTCTTGCAGTTTGAGAGTCACCGATGGGAGATAAGGTTGGCATGAAGGTGCGCAGTGGAGTGATAAATTCATATAGTATATAAGCTACTAAAATATATAGATTCCACGCAGGTGGATGGTTGCTATTGTGCGGTAGGCTGGCATGCAAATGGGTGATAGTGTTGTTGGAAATTGGTGGGACACCAGAATTTTACCATTGTTTGTACAGGTATAGTCTTACGGCACTAACCCCAATTTTCCCACTTCAGCCCCAATTTTAATGAAGAATGCTCCAAGCGAAGCGTCCGAGGATTGGCTATCCTTCTTACTCTAATATCAAATGATTGAAGTAGACTTCCGTCTCTCCAGTATTTTAAGTGTTTCCATGCTGACAAACACTGTGCATTTATAAGCACCTATACCTTCTCCGGGATTGAAACTGGACTCCAAATTGCATTTGGGCCCCCAAACCGGCAGCCAGAGTCACATACAGATTGGTAAAATGTAACAATGTATACAGATGGACACATGTTCATCCAATTCTCTTAAATACATGTCGTTGTTTGGCAGATTGGCATACAGGTGTGCAGACGTTCAGTAAATTCATATGGTATCCAGGTTACTAAAATAAATGATTGGGATATAAACTGATGTAACTGATGCATGTTGGTACTGCAAATTTAAATACACGATTGAAATGCAACTTAAATGGGTAGTTTAGACAGATTATTTAAGTGGAGTAAATACTGAAGGACAATGATGGACATCAAAGCCATTAGTCATCGACAAATTGTGAATTAACGGTCATTGGAATGAATTCAGTCCTTAAATGACTTAAGGAGGGAAGTTCAAAGATAAATTTAAATAAATTATTACCATAAAACTAACCGGCGGTGTTCATTAAGGCCGTTGATCAAATGTAATTTATGGATACTTTCACTGGTGGTCAACCCATCGGTGTCTGGCATGAATCGACGCAATAAATTTAAGCAGCTTGTGATATTATTCAAATTAAATGGAAGAACACTGCGGACCGTCAAGTAACTGGTCGCTGAATACCTATGAGTTGCTAGCCATTGGCATAAGATAGAACAGTAGCTCAGGTAGTGAAAACATTTAATAGCAAATACAGGATATAAGTTAACTAAAGTAACCATGGTTCACTGTCTTCAACACGTCAGACACAATTACTTAATGGATACCCATTGCATAAGTATTGCCGACACCGCGGCGATTGCTATTCCCACAAAGATAGCAGGATCGAATGTCAAAAACAACGAGTGATTGTGAAAGAAAGGAATAACGCCAGTTGTCTAAATTCGGTTTTCTGTCACAATTGTGTGATTTTCGTTAAATGCTGAAATGAGCGCTGGGAATAAAGTCATGTAATGCGAAGGGTTATAGAGTTCAGTTTATATTTATTCATCAGTTACATAATACACTCTTTAAAAAAAGTATCCTTAGAAAATAATTCGATTCGAAATTTTGCATGCGAATTCCTTCATACTACGTACGCAAAGTATAAATTTTCAAGGCCAGTTAGTGTAAACTTGATCATTGCGCTCGTATCTACTATGCAACTAGCATCATATAAAACAAGTAACAATTGGGGATGGTTTATCTTTTCTTGTTGTCGGCGTAGCATTTCCCAGGAGACGCAACATACAATGCTGTTGCGATGTTGTTGAAGCCTATGTAGACAATCCAGTCGGACAACTTCGAAAGCGATTCATAGCAAGGAAGCATGAAGCGGGTTGGTCATACAGAGCAATAGGCCGCCACCTGCACTGTAAGGACACGGCTGTTCAAAGATGCTAGCAACAATAGTTGCTTCAAGGTACTCATTGGCAAAATCAAGGCTCTGGAACGCGAACGTGCACAAATGCGAAGCAAGATCGGATGGTTCTGCTACAGGCTCGAACCGCCCTTTGGGCATATTGTCTGCAATCCAACATTCTGCAGTCCCTTCCAGACCACCCGTGGCCCCTTCCACTATCTGACAGCGCTTGACTGAGGCGGGGTTGGACAGACAACGGCCTTTAAGACATCTGCCTTCAACCCCACAACATCGACAAAGTCATCTGGAGTTATCCTAGCCGATCATTATTGCTTCCAGCCGATTGGCGTCGCATAGTATTCAGCGATGATTCCCGCTTAAGTCTTGGAGCAGACAACCATGGATTCCGTGAATGGAGGCGCCAGAGCCAGGGGTCCCAATCAACTTTGTTTTACAGTGGCATGCAGGCATTATACCTAATGTGACGGTGTGGTATGTTATCTTTAAAAACAGCAGATCCACTCTACTCATCTTGCATGCAACTATATGTTTACGAAGTCCTTCGGCCGTTTGCGTTACCTTTCATGATACGCCATTATAAAGCCATTTTCCAACAGGATAATGCTATATCCCATATGGCTCGAATATATCTGGATTGTATCCGAGCTCTTGTTACTCTTCTTTGGTTAGCAAGCTCACCAGACTTCGGTCAAACATATATGGAATATGGTATGCCTCCAGATTCGGACACCACAAATTTCACAGACCTAGAGCAACAGTTGAGGAATGTCTGGCAGAATGTATCACAGGATGAGATTAGGAATCTTTGCCCCTTCTTATTTCAACATTTAAAAGCATGCATCACCACAAGGAAAGATTTCACCAGTTATTGATTTGACATTCAATGTGGAATTGCTAGCCACGTATGGGACCTAAAGAGTTGAACGTTTAATCATTCCATTACCTGTATATTAGCTTCTTGCATATTTAATATCACTGTCGCTTTCTTCATAACTTTTTTTTCCAAAAGGGTGTATAACTGCGGCACTAAAATATTTCATACCCTGGATAAATTGCAATCATGCTTCCGAAAGTGACGCCGAAACAGTGAGAAGAGGCGATCCGACCTAGGCTGCTTTCCTTTGCATTAAACTTGCTTTCCTTTGCATTAAACTTTATGAGTGTTTACCACGGTTCGTCGAAGAAACGAATTCTAATTACTAAATAATTATGTTTTGTAATGAACAGAGTATTCGAAGAAATTACTATAAAATATCAAGAGTGTCACTATACTTTTGCAGCACCTTTGTTTGTTTTGAATGAAAAGTACAGATGTTAGCTAAGTTTTGATCATGATGGTATTCAAAACAAATTCCTCATTGAGAAAGAAGTTTTGAGTTTTATTTCTTTACTGCTAAGAGAGGCTTACAGAATCACAGAAATTATTTTCATTGAACTTGTGCAATTTAATCTAAAACAGAGTCTCCCAAATTCAGTTCTAAATAGTATGAAAGCATTGGGAAATTTTCTCACAACTGCTTTATGTATTAATAGTTACGAGATGAATTTGTGTAATTAAAACTCTGCTAAAATGTACCCATGACAACAAATGAATAAGTTGTCTTTAAGGAATTTTATTGTATTTCCTACCTTCCCAATAAGGGCCGAGCGGCAAAATCGCTAGAAACTGGTAGTTCAAGAGAACGAACTGACTACATAGGCGCTTTCGCGGTTTTCCCCCTGTGTAACGCCTATACAAGCCAGTTCCTCAAAGAAGTTTCTCCACGAAGGCATTTCT
>KK117879.1:87544-117704 GCA_000611955.2 Stegodyphus mimosarum | reverse complement strand
CATTCCTTATTTTTGGCAGGTAGCCATCGAATGCTTCACCATAAACCAAACCTAACGAAACCATATTATCTAGCGAAGGTTAACGGAGTACTGATATAAATTTCTAGAATGCCATCGACCAACAAAATATGAGTATAATAGCATTTTAGAATGTTGGAATTCACATTTGAACTTAAGAATAAATATTAGAGAGTTTTAATTTCTTTCCTGGGTATCGTTTTACACTCATGTTCATAAATTAAGGATAGTTCGAAGTCACGCGGAAATCGAACTCTAAAATAAATATATCACATGTAAAATCACTACACACATCTTCAAGAATCATATGCAAATTTCAGGAAGTAACCAGATGACACCGATGGTACGTCACAATGACAAGAGTGTAAGAGAGTGATATATAAAGAATACAGGCATAGAAGTAAAATTGTTCGCAGGCGCTTTATAAGCATTTCAGTACAATAACCGAATAGTTATGACACAAAGGACGCATTTGGATGATTTTTTACGTGGTAGAATTATCGGCCGTCTGGAATGTGGGCGTACCCAACTGGAAGTATCAGACGAACTTGGAATTGCCCAGTGTGTCATCTCCAGGCTTTGGCAACGAATCCAAGATGATGGTAATGTGAGTAGACGTTACAGCACAAGTCGCCCCAGAGTTACAACGCCGAATGAGGACCGGTATTTGGCAGTTACAGCCAAAAGAAACAGGCGGAGCACAGCCTCAGACCTGTCTGTTCTCTTCAGCCACTGGTACGACAATTTCAAGGCAGACCGTGTACAGACGTTTAGGACAGATTGGTCTATATACAGTAGACCTGTCAGATGCGTTCCAATTACTGTCACTCACTGTCGCCTGCGGTTAGCCTGGAGTAGAGAGCACGCATTGTGGACACCGCAACAGTGGGCTTGTGTGATATTTTTCGACGAGTCCAGGTTTAGCTTGCAGTCTGATTCTCGCCGGACGTTCATATGGAGAGCTACAGGTACCCGTTACCACCAAGAAAACATCATTGAACGACACCGTTACGGTGGTGCAGAAGTGCTCGTTTGGGGTGGAATTATTCTGGGTTCCAGAACTGACCTGCATGTTCAAATTGGAACCATGACAAGCCAAATCTATCGGGACGTCATTCTGGAACAACATGTACGTTTGTTTCGGGCGCAATTTGTGTTTATGGATGACAACGCCCGTCCTCACCGTGCAAACATCGTAAGCGAATGCCTTCAATCAGAGGATATCACCCGCATGAACTGGCCAGCATTCTCACGTGACTTGAATCCAGTAGAGCACGTGTGGGACATGCTTGGCCGACGAGTTGCAGCCCGTCAACCTCCTCCTACATGTCTACCGGAACTTCGGAGAGCATTGCTTTTTGAGTGGTGTAATATCCCCCAAGATCAGATCGATAATTTGATACTCAGCATGCCTAGGCCGTATAACTGTATTGCATCGTCTGGGAGACATACAATGTATTAACACTCATACCAACCGTGTAATATTGGTTTTTTGTAAATAGGTTTTTTTTGTAATTTGCTCCAGGCAAAAAAAATCGCTAATTTTTTTAATAATATCAGAGGTATATCATCTTTTTTTGCTCTTTGCCTTTTGTTTAATAAATAAGCTTTACAAATAAGTCAAATTTGCTTTGCTTCTAACTCTTCCTTTGCCTGATTTTGCATTATCCTTAATTTATGGACATGATTGTAGATAAGCTTCGATTTACGTTTTTACATTAGTATAGTACGTAAGGTATTTGTATCTTTTTAGTTGTACATAGAGAGGGAAGGCAAATTCAGAAACCGCCTCAAGTAGCAAAACTTCTGGGTATGCCGCTACAATGAGAAGTATATAATCAATCTACAACCAGCTCTTGGCAAACGTTGACTTTGAGCAAAACATCTTTTAAATGTATCTTCAAGTTACTAGAATTTACGTTCCACGTGCCCTCGCATGTAGTAAACTCTTAAACTGCTGTCATTTAACAAAAATTTAACAAATCTTTCAAATTTAATCACTTTGTTATTAAATAAGGAACTGAACGATTGCAAAAAAGATAATAAATTAACATTTTTACTTTATTTTTAACAATGTATCTAGGTAATGCAAAACGTAATATATTGAGTTTGTAACTATTCAACCTGATATTTTTATGGGCATTTGTAGTTTTGTTGTCATTACTAAAATATGTATCAACTGATATATGTTACGCAGTTGTTACAGAATCATTTAAAATCTGCCGAAAATGCAACTTTTATTAATGCAATATTAATGACAATAATAATAATTTAATAATATAAATTTGAATAAATCTAAATCAAACTCAAGATATAACATATAAAATAAATTTGCAAATCTGTCTTTTACCTGGAGAAAGCAGACTGAGGTCAGATCGTCCTCGAAATCAATAGAGTTTTATTCAAAATCGAATGTTCCTTTTGATTAATAAACTTTTACATTGGAGTGCTCAAATTATACAGAATCATTTAATTGTTAATATATTTTACATCCTTTAAGTTTTAAATTTTTGAAAGATTTTTAATTCTAATTTTTTCTTTGAAATATCTGATTGTAATATTAAGTCTTAACACTGCAATTTATGCAAAATCCCTTACTTTTACAAGTAACACAAAAACAGAAATTACGCTAAAAGCGTAAATAATAGAATATAACAATTAAAGTTGTATAATCTCTTAATTAAAGAAAGTTTTCTGCTGATCTTTAGAAATTACCTCTACGCGTTTGCAAACTATTGTCTCTCCTTAATGTTTATTGTGGCCACAAAATACAACTTAAAAGTTAAATGTTAATAAATGCCAACACTTTTGTATTTTTGGGAATCACACTTAACGCAAAACAAGCTCATTCAACTTCTATCATCCGTTTAGACAGACATGATAAAGGAGGCGGTGGCCTCGTTTTCCTTATCAGAGATATTAACTATATTTCCAAAAGTTATAATGTACCCACTAATTCAGATTGAGAGTTGCAAGGCATCACTATTATGTGGAGGGGCGAACCACTAAACATCTTTAATTTATATCCCCCTCCTAATATTGGTAATCTGCCTGGAGTCTTTGATAACCTTTTATCTGGAAATACTTTACTTCTGGGTGACCTCAATGCTAAACATCCGGCCTGGGGATGTTCTACCCAGAATCAGAGAGGAATTGATCTTCTTCCTTCTATAGATGACTCAGGTTTCATGATCCTTAATGATGGTACTCCAACGCACTCTTCTTACAGCTATAACACATCTGAAACCCTCGACTTGTCCATAGTAAGTCCCACTATCTTTCCAATTTGCACCTGGACAGTTATGAAGAATATTGGGAGTGATCATTCTCCAATATTAATTGAAATAAAGAAGAAACAGTGTACTTTCCTCAATCGTAAAAAATATTGGAACTTTGCTAAGGCAGACTGGAAGGCTTTTGGTGGTCTCGTTGACACCCTGGCTGAATCTAGAATCCTCTCTAGTGACCTTGATACTAACTGGATTACTTTCAAGCACATGCTCTTCAAGGCAGCTAAAAGAACTATACCTAGAGGAAAGGTAAAGCTTTTCAATCCTTACTTTACTCATAATTTGCCGATTTTGCTGCCTCTGCTCCAGAAGAGAGAGAACCTGCGACTCGAAATGAAATACAGTAATACAGAGCAAAACAGGACAGAGATGAACAAAGTCAATGCAGAAATTAAACGAACCTATATGCTACTCAGGAGGAAAAAGTGGATGGATACATGTGAGGGACTTGATGCTAGATCATCTGACACGAAACTGTGGAAATTGATCAAAAATATTAGCAGTGAACAACCACAGATAAAGAGGTGTAATACTATTTTAGATTCAGATGGCAACATCCCTATAGACGAAAAGGCTGCGGCTGATCTCCTCGGGGAACATTACCAGAAGACAAGTGAGCTTACTTTTACAGAAGTTGATAAGAAAGTGGCAAAAAGGTCTAGAGATCTTACACATGGTTGTCGCAGTGCTGTCTCAGGCAATCCCCTTTTCTTTAAACCCTTCTCCATGCATGAATTGGAGATGGCACTCGAGGATCTTGATTTGACCAAAACTCCTGGACCTGATGGCATCCATGGACAGATGATTGGACATCTTGGCCTTCATGCAAGAAAGAAATTTCTGAATATAGTGAATCAATCTTGGAGTCTTGGACGCCTTCCTAAAGAGTGGAAAAGAGCCACAATACATACCTGTTGAGAAACCTGGCCAAACCGATGGATCTCCTGGGAGCTTCAGACCCATTGCCCTAACCAGCATTGCTTGTAAAGTCATGGAAAAAATGATCATGGGGCGGTTGCTCTTCCACCTGGATACCCATGACCTCCTACCAAAAGAACAATACGGTTTCAGAAGAGGTCATAGCACCACTGATTAATTGGTTTATCTCAGCCAGAAGATTAAAGATGCCAAAAACAAGCGACCTACCAATCATACTGTGGCTGCTTTTCTAGATTTATCAAAGGCATTTGACCGTGTCTGGAAACATAAACTAATTATTAAACTCTACGAAGACTTCGGCATCAGGGGTAAAGCCTTGACCTGGATCGCAGATTTCTTAAGAAATAGACTGATAAAAGTAAAGCTTAATTCCACTATGTCAAACACCTTTAAACTGAGCCAAGGCGTTCCCCAGGGTTCTGTGTTGAGTCTAAATCTTTTCTGTCTGTATTTGGCTGTAATTGAGAACATTATATCAAGGAGATGTGAAGTTGGTCTATTTGCGGATGATATCGCCCTTTGGAGCTCTGGCCCAGATGTGAGTTCAACTGAGACTGATATAAATTTTACCCTTGGAGAAGTGTGGAAATTCTCGAAAGACCACAAATTGAGTTTTAATCCAACTAAATCTACTATTAGTTTTTTTACCACTAATAAGAGGATTTATAATTACCATCCAAAAGTTTTTATGAATAACTTGCCTCTTACTTATGACAAACATCCCAAATATTTGGGCTTCGTTCTCGATCCAGAGATCACTAGTAACAGACATGTGGATGCGCTAGTTTTTAAGGGTAGAAAACGACTAAACATTCTAAAGTATATCTCGGGACGTGATTGGGGAGCTGATGCTTGCACTTTGAGAACTACTTATTCAGCCATCGTACGACCTATTTTGGAATACGGTTTCCCCGTCTACTCTTGTGCCTCTTCCACTAACCTCCAGAAATTGGAAAGAGTCCAACTTAGTGCTTCTCGCATTATAGCTGGCTTACGCAACAGTTGCCCGAATAAAATTGCGTTGTATGAAACAGACCTTCAACCCCTTAGTCTAAGAAGAAATGCAGGCCTTGTAAAATATTATAATAAACTTTTCAGTTACGGCTCCCAAAATAGAACTTCAGAATTCCTGCAGCACTGGAGTAATAACCAAAGACTTAAGAAAAATAGTCCACTTAGTCAAATTGAGTATGCTGATATAATTGACCGTAATGTTGAGCAGCATTCCTTGAAACAATGTTTAGATCCTTCTGAGGGACTCCCTGGAGTCGGTTTTCATACGGAACTTTTGTCTCGTGTTTCCAAGAAAAATGATATTCCGGCCCTGTTACGACAATCTGCTTTGGAAACTATACACGCAATTCCCGCTGAAGCTACCCTTATATATACTGATGGGAGTAAAAGCGAGGACTCTCGTTCCGGTAGTGGTGTTGTCATTAAATGCACAAATGGAAATATTGTTAAAATAAAGAAAAGAAATTCTGACTTCAGCTCGGTTTTTAAGAGTGAGCTTATAGCCATCGATGAAGGACTAAACGCTATTTTATCCTTTACAGATCTTAAGGGAGTATGGTTTTTGACTGACAGTCGTAGCGCCATCCTATATCTTTCAAACTGGCGAAGAGTTGGTGATAGGGCCGGAAGTGCAATTCTTAGCAAACTTCATCCTGATCACAGAGTGATCAGGTCTCATCACTCTGTGAGGTACACCTTCAGTGGATTCCTTCCCATGTTGACATTTGGGGGAATGAAATGGCGGACATTCTGGCGAAGGAGGGTTCTGAAGAACCATTACCACTTACCAATTCACTGACATATCTTGAACTGTACTCCATTAGAAGACATGCAGACAGGCAAATTTGGCTCGTTCCGCCGAATCATCCCTGGTATCAAGCTGATTGTCCTGGAAGATCCCTTGCTATTGACTGCGATAGATGTGTTCAGACAACACTTTCCCGATTCTTTAGTGGACACCTGAAATCACTCACTTTCGAGAGAGATTACAAGATGCACCCAATTTGTTCTAAATGTCAAAATGCACCGGCTTCACCGACACATATACTTGAGTGCCTGGAATTGTCTCTTGAGGACCTTTACAAGTTTCCTGTGCTTGTTTTCGATTTTCTGAAGGTGAATGGACTCATGGACCTCGTCTAGTAAATTCCTAGACATGGAGATAAGCAACAACAACAACAACAACTTTTGTATTTTTGGGAATCACACTTAATGCAAAACAAGCTCATTCAAATTCTTACTAACGGCTACACGCTGGAGTTCTACAACAGACTGACTGTGTTACACCTCCAGCAATTCTGCGCAAACCTAAAACATTCGTTATTAACTGCGTCAGACAGAAAAGTACAATTGAACATAACAATATCAGGCGTTCCCTTCTACTCGAAAGAGCAGCTCTCTAGGCAAGTAACAGCAGACAGGTTTCTACTCCAAATGATGCCGATTACAATTTCCTTCTCATATCATTCTACGCCGCTTGCACTAAATTCTATACGAACCTCTAGAATGAGCTAGTACGTGAAGAAAAAAAGCATAATGAAAGGAATCAACATAAACCTGTTATTAAACCGAGACAAATGTCACAAAATTTTCATGTAGTGCTAGATATGTCTTCTTACGAATAATTTACCAAGCAAACTCTACTATAATATTGCATTGCACACTCTTCGTTATTATAAGTGATTATTGGTCTGGGAATATAATAGTACCTCACTGATACTGCAGAACTCTCATGTACCATCTAAATATGATTAATCCGTACCTGGTTTAGAGATATTGTGAGTTTTAATGCTTGTTTCTATTGGTTCGACCATTAAACTGTAGAGCGCAATGGATCCTTTAGAAATGGCTTTAAATACTTAAGTCAAATGAACAGGAAGATAAATAATAAGTCATGTAGCAAGATAAAGAGCTATAAATAGTCCTAGGCGAAATTTTGCTTAACACGAAAATATCACAGGTCATTAAAATCACTCCTACAGCAAAATCTAAGCAGTAATGATCGAGCGAGATACTCTTCAGCAAAACAGTCGCACGATCTAAGCTGACTGACTTACGGTTGCTCACACTTCCTGCTTATAGGACTGCTCAAAGAGAAAGGTAAGCATTTCTGAAGGCTTCAAGAAAATCGCTGATAAGATTTCAAAATGTATTTTCTGGACATTTTCGCAATGTCATCAACTTAACAACAAAAATTAATGCCAAGACAGTTTGAGCTTATATCTTTGATTCTTCTTGATCCTTTCGATTCAATCGTAAATTTAGAATTAAAACAATTCTGAAAAGTAATGCATGAAAAACACATATAAACGCAAAGTGGCCATAAATTTGATTAAACAAAATGTACCAAATAAATAAATACAGTTGATGCCTAAAATCCACTAAATGTAAGCGAACATGTGAATTATCAGAATTTCAATTGCGTATGAATAATTAGAAATGCTTGCAAAATATGTACGACATGATGCATAATTTAAAATGAGATACCTGTTATCCTGCCAATAATTATCTCTAACCTCACAAGCCTCCAAAATTTGAAGCTTTGCAAGTTAATGTCTTATCAGCTATATAGATGGCGAAATAAGCTTTCAATACAGAAACTTGCAAATTCATTATGATAGAGTTGGATATCTCATTTGAGCCTGAAGCTATTCTTCGCGTGAGTTTTAATTTTATTCTGTATCAAAGATTTAGTCTTATGAGTTAGTGACAATAGATATTGTTTTCAAATAAGAACAGAAGTGAAACATTTGTATAAATATGCAATACTTTTAAATTTTTATGTAATTTTAAGGAATTTAAACGCTATTTCTAGATATTTAATTGTAATCTGAAATTTTCAGATTCAAAGTGTTTCAAGTCCTCACATATTTTCCAATGTCAAATATATTTCCTTTATTCTTCTGAATTGACAAGGGGTTGCGACAGAAAATCTACACATAAAAGCTTACTTAACAAACTGAAAGTAAACGCTTCTCCTCGAAATATCATCGATGTTATTCTAGTAAGCTTCTTAAATAATTAAAACTGATTCGTCGTCTGTACTCAATGAAGACTTGACGTCTGTGACGTTATGAACTCGACGTCGATGATTGCCTTTTAATGACACTCTCTCCAAAACCTGGGTTCCATTTACTGCGATCGATATGGGAAACGTTTCTGAATAAACAGCGCGTTGCACATTTCGACGATTTTATTAACTTTGAAATCGAATTTTAACGGTCTTTTTTTTCTTCAGGGGTTTCATTCTTTCGTTCCTTATTAGAGAATAGGAAGGGGGAGTAGGTTGCTCGCTACGGAATACCTTTTGAGACTGCCGATCATATCATATTAGTGCCCCGGTATAAAGATGATATCTCCATTACACAAATCAGCCACTGTTCGAAAAGACAGAGTCCTTTGTATGAGTATGCCATCAGAAGAGTACCCTTAGTCCTACGTAGATTGGTTTCTTGCTAGTAAAAAAAATCCTTCATAAAAGTTCGAGCGCTTTTTTATAAGTCGGCCACTGTTCGAAAAGGCAGAAACCTTGTACGAGAACCCTAGCATAAAGGTAGCCTCGCTCTTATGCAGATCAGTTTCTTACTAGAAAAAAGCAATGTTCATAAAGATGCAGACAAAAGCAGGACACTACTATGTAAGTGCAATTTTCGTTTGCTTTATTATAACTCAGAATAGCAATCTAAACTCTACTAGCAAAATAAGGCTTCAGCATAAATGTGATTATGTTCTAGCGCAGATCAACTTCTAAATGGAAGAAGGCAAACTTCATAAAAGTTCAGATACCTTCATGCCTCGAAACTCCTAGGCAAGTAGGGTTTTAGTTTGCTACTCTGATTTGTAAAGTAAATGAAAATTTTAGAACGGTTGCTTTAGAGGTATTGCAAGCTTATATGCATTAAAGAGCTGTCTCCTTTATGGCGGAGCACCCTTACGAAGATTTTGTCTTTTCGAACGGTATCCGACACGTGTAAAAATTCGAACATATTTATGACGAAGCACCACAATAAAGCCATTTCTCAGTTCTAACTGAATAGGTTTCATTTCAACAGTCCTCATATGGTTTAATTATAAATTTTTGTCCTTTATGATTGCCCCTATATTTCACTTTTGTCATTTATCACTGTCCCTATTACGTCTTTTGATACGATAAATATCTGTTTATAGCGTCATACATAACTTATAGAGCAGAAAATGCATCGCCGCACGTGTTTGCGCGTGCTTTTCGTGAATTTTAGAATTTTAGATTTTAGGAATGTAAGACAAACGTCGAATAAATCCATGAAATTCCGATTTGTTAATATTATTTGTAATTTCTGTCACAAATGCTACTTGATATTTGTACTTAAACGACTATTTTGCAACAGATGTCTCACAAACGTTTGAAATAGTATGACCAGACTTAACAATACCATCACTACAAGCATTCTATATGACACAGAGTTAGGAAATAACAGAAGAAGAAGACTTTTCACAGCGAAAATATATCACCTTATATATCGCATCCAACACAGAAGTCATAATTATAAAATGGCTTGAACTCCCTCGCGATAAAATACCATTACAGTATAATCCCTTTTAATCGGCAACAACGGGCAAAGTTCACACATGAAAGCATAAAATGGCATCAGTAGTACATTTTTTTATTTTGGATAATTCTTTGATTCTCTAGTTGGGTATCGTTTAATGCACTAGGTAGCAAAAATGTAACACAAATATTTTTTGTCTCCCGATTATTAGCTATACATGTTTTTTATCTCATAGGCCTAAATTTCGGATTTAAATTCAGACTAAACGTCCGTGAGGCTTTTATTTTGATATTGCCAGTTAACTGGGTGCTATTTAAGAGGGATCTTACTACACTAAAAAAAATCCGCTCCGTCTTGTAATACATGTACAACAAAACCTCTCCTGTGAAACAGCAGAGGCAGTAGATACCTACACCACGCGTCTTCTTCAGATCATTGACAAGATTTATGGAAATATAGTACGACAGAGACAGTCCAGGAACCTCTCTGATATTATTTGATGGAATTTGATATTATTTGGTGGACATGGTGAAATGCATGCTCAACAACACACATGCAGGAGAATAATGCAAACGTCAAATAACAATAGACAGAAAATAAATTTGGCAATTGTTATTTGGTGGCAAAATAAAGCGAACTACAAGCAAAATAAAGAAATCTACGAAATCTTTCACAAACAGCAAAACGTAAACTGTTTAAACCTGGTCCATATGTAACCACATTCAACGACAAAGAGCTATATTGACACACTTAATGCAGTACTTGATTCAGTGTTTCTCAGAGACAGTCCAGACTAAAACTAACAGACGCAGCATTTTTAAAGCACAGATACCACATCCATTAGCACCACAAAGGTCCACCTTTTATATCTAAGGAAATACACACCTTTCGTCATCTTCCAAAAACGAAAGGCTCTGGGCAGAAGGCATAGATTATGCAATTATGAAAGTAATTTACAATTCACATCAGCACTTCTTTCATGCATATTATACAAACTCCTAAAAGCTAAAATTTCCTTAGCATCCTCAAAAACGGGCTGGGAAACTCCATTCTTCAAACGTAATATGGGCCGAAACCGTCCAGACGTTTCTGCCCGGTCTGCTTAGTACCTCCTTCGGGCAAAGTTTATAAGAAGCTATTGGTCATCAGATCAAATTCCTGTTTATATAGAATGAATAGCCTAAGTGACCGACAATATGGCTTCTGGGCAAGGAAACCAGTAACACATGTACCTATGGATATAAGCAAGTTATCTTACCTTAAAATAAATTGTTACCAGTCCGTGATTTTTTAGCTTAGATCTACGGAGTATCTCGATATTGTTTGGTGGCTATCGATTCTTTGCGCCATCAAAGATGCCACATGCCCAGGAAATTCATATGAAGCTATAGAGACATTAGGTTATTTTGAAGCAGAAGTCATGAAAAATCAGCAATGCCCTCGCCGGTACTCGAACCTCGGACCTTTCGAATACGCCCGAGTGTGCTGATCATTACACCACAAAGGCATGCTAAGAAGGCGGAAGAAATATTTTACATAAGCCTACTTTTGAAGGCCAACTGGGGCATTAGGGGACACAAGCGCCAAACCCTGGCGGTGGAGAATTATTATCCACCCTTTTTTATTTCGGGCGCCACTGTAGCGTCATTCGGATATTTTTGAAGCAGAAGATAGAAAAAAATTAGCATAGCCCTTGTCTGGACTCGAACCTCGAAGGCTGAGTGTGTTGGCCATTACACCTTGAAGGCATGCTAAGAAGGTGGGAGAAATACCTTATGAAGTCTTCAAAAATTATCTTACATAAAGCATCTTCTAGTGCACAAGTAAGGTATCATAAGCAAATTGCAAGACAGGGGCGGACAACGAAGCTCATGTGCAGAGACCAATTCCTTGAAGTATTACTTTCGATGGCCGCCCAGACGGTTTAGTGTTTAGAAGAGCCTGCTGGGGGGGCGAAGGCTCGGGCTCGAATCCCGGAGAAGGCATGGATGTTTGTAAATACATAGTGTCTTTGCGGTGTGGAGGCAGTCTAAATATAAAGTGAGCCGAAAATCCTCTAGTGTGGTTCGGTGCTGGGAGAGAGGAATGGAAGATCCTCGGACCACCCTCAGGGGTATTGTCCCTCAAAACTGGGGTGGAAAGTAGAAGCCAAACTTCCTTGAGGCTCTGGTAACCATTCTTCAATGAAATGCATGGTCAAGACAAAAACAACATTAATTCCAAATAGTATTTCCAATGCCAACTGGCTAAAACATACCATCGCCATTGCGTATGCCGAAAATGCAGACTTTATAGTCAGAGGGAAAACCCCAAAGTGAATTAAAGCAAAACACAAACGAAACAAACCAAATGCTTCATAAATTCTATCCAGATGTTAAATTTAAAATTTCCGAACTTAAATTGCCTACTTTTTAGTAACTCACAAGCAACACTGAATAGCAAATTACAATTCAATATGAATGTGAAACGTATAAAGTGTCAAACTCTTAAATATCTAGATCTTACTTAGGATCCGAGCCCATAAGATTTCGCATATAACGGAGATTATCAGATTTCGCCTATATCGGAGCTGAAATAGGGGGCGCAGCAGAATGCCGAAAGACTAAAACAGATGCAAAATATAAAGTGGTATATGAATTCCCATATGTAAAAAAATATTGTACAGAATAGTAACAGAAACATCATAACCTACACAGCGGCATTATGGGCTACATGGGATTCCTTACAAAATGAAAGGCGCCAGCAAATACCTTGCTAGGGCCACTACTTCTATGCATATGAACTAAGCTAAAAGCAACACTACAAACTATTTTTCAATTGCAAATACCAACAGAAGTTAATGATGAATGCACATCCGACGAGAATACGAAAAGTACAGCATTCCGACGCATATGAATCCAGAGCTTAAAGGCATGCAATCAAAGCATCCACAGAAAGCAATGCGCCACTTCCACCAATTTACCACACGGTAATTTATACTCATGTGGGGATTAAATTTTAGATAACGCTTACAACAGTTAGCTAGGTTCAGCATATGCGAATCGTCCATCAGTGGTGTTGCATGGTCAAAATGTCGCTCTGCAAAGAAAGCATGATAAACTAAGAAAGGCCACAGCCACGTCTACAAAAGTATCATCTTGTTCGAGTAATACAAGCTTCATGTAGATATATGATTTATGGATCTAAGTGCCAATTTGTGTACTAAACGTGTGTTTTTAACAGCGTCAAGTAGGTGCGCTCCTTAAAACAAATTTTTCCCCTTTAAGGCGATCCTCTCAAGGAAGGATAGCCGCCTACTTTTACGTAGCTTCCGTCCATAGTGTTAGTGCGGTGAATGCTATTTATAAGTTCGGAAGAAAGTAATTATTTGGAGCAAATTGTGACAAGGTTTTAATTAAATTTAATTCTTTCGATTTATTATAATCTTTTGAAAACATATAAGAAATTTCATCCGTTTCGTTTGGCTACATGTTTTTCGCCAACACATTTATTGTAACATGACTAAGAGATTTCATCAGGCAACAAGTGTAGTTTGTCTGTTAAGTGAGAGAAATATTATGATTGGTTATTTTCGCTGTGTATGTTTTTCATTGGCTGAGATACTCAATTGTTAGTTTAACTGTAATAGCTTATAAAGAGCTAGAATTTGTGAATCTCGTGTCCCTTTTTGGCTTTTAGCTTTTCTGGATTTTTGCTGTTGGTACTCTTCTTGCTACTGTTATGTTATAGCTGGCTGTTTCGCGGTTAGGTTTTCTTCGCCTTCTTTTGCAGTTAGCGGAGTAAGTCCTATTATATTATGGGACTACCTCTGGAGATATTTTACGTACAAAAACTGTGGATGGCTGCTTGTTATTTTTCAATTCCTCAGTTTAATGCAAGACACAACCCTTTTCGTTTTCCTCTGGATTGTGCTTGACGTTTTGTCCCCAATCGCCATTTGAGATAAGTTGGCTACCATTAGGAAGGCTGTGAAACCACACTTGGAGCAGAGGAATACAAAGGTTTTAGGTGCCAGGAAGGATTCCAGTGGCGTCCCTTCGAACAATCAGTACGGGACAGAGTCTGACAAGGAGTAATAAATGAACAATTTTTAAAAATTTGTCTGAGACTCACCTCTTTTCCTTTTATTTGACAGCTCACTATGACATGGTGCGAACAAGGATCCTACCTTGGGTAAGCCACTATTCAATTAAAATGTTCTCTTCACATCTAACGCAGCACAATTACATGCATACCTGTCGTAGTAACGAAAGCGCATTTGGTTTATTAAAGTAAGAGAATTTCTCTCTATCTATTAAATGATATTGCAAGCTGATAGGAATATTTCTTCAAGGCTGCGCGGTATGACTGTATGCTTTATTTTATTATAACTTTTGTACAGCTCAGGTCCTCTATTACTGTTGCTTTCTGTAACAATAACTGTATACTCCTTTGATCATTGGCATGATCGTCACGACATTTTCACTTAAAATCATTTGAATTAATTACTTAGATGTATAATTAGATTGAGCAGCAAGTTATCTTAGTTCATTGCTATTATTTATTGTCAACAGGCTAATACTTTAAAATACTAATATTCATTTGTGTATTATTTCTGATCTTGCATGACATCACCTCACACTATTCTTCCCCCTTAAAATTAATTTTTTCATTAATCATTCCCTACCTGATAAGTATATTCACATCAAAATAATGTATCAAGATCTAAGTGCATATCAAAAATTCCTATCTATATTATTTATTACAAGTATCATTTAGTTACTCTCTGCATTACTGTGTCTATAACTATCGTACATGATATCGTGAGTGTTTTATAATGTCACTAAGATTAATTAAGTTAATTGATGTATTTAATTTCTTTCTTTGTTGAGAGCTTATCTTCTGCCATTTTTGGCCATACCCTGTACGTACTAATTTCAGCTTCCCCTAATTTAATATTTTTGGCCATATCCCCCACTAAAGATTTTAATTTGCAGACTTATATTCTCATTAAAGGTCCCCTGATATCGGTACATCCCCTCCCTCATTTCTTTCCCAAATTGCCTTATCCAAACTCCCTTATTAGATTCCATTTAGAATTTAAATTTCTCGTATTTTTAAGAGTCGAACCTTGTAAATATTCCAGTTTGAATCATTTCTCCAATTAATTACAAAACTTGGACTCTGAAAAATTTTAAGGTAAACAAAAACCTTTCTTCCATTCCTAATTATCCTATTTTAAATCAAATAAGTTTTTTGGATTCAAAATTAAATTAATCATCTTTTAAATATTTGGACCATTTAATTTTTCCCATTAGACTTATTTTTCTATTAATTTAAAAATTCGAATTTAAAGAATTTAATGTAAATTGAACCTTAATTTTTTCCCAAATTCGTTCCCTCAATTTAAATCTAATTTATTCTTCTGGTTCTAAATGAAATTACTAGTCTATTAATTAGTCGGATCACATGCTTAATCCAATTAGCGTTAAATTTCCAGATACATATTTGCCAAAATTTGAGGAAAATCTTAATGTAAACAAAAACATCATTCCTTAAAATTAATTGGATTTTAAGCATCTCTGTTAATCAGCGATTCTTATTATTACTGCCACTTATCTCAATAAAATGCTTTTTCTCTTATTAAATGATTTTAGGGTTTAGATTTTCAACGTTTGTACAGCACAGTAAAAGGAGAATCTCCCTCATCTGTAAATCGACATCACTGCCAAGTTAGTCTCCAAGCAGAGAAAACAAGCTTACAAGCCAAAAAGGTGCCCTCCTCCCTTATCTATCAGATTTCTTCAGACTTTCTCAGATATAAGTGCAGTGCTTGGTGGTCAAATAACTTATTGATTTCCTATACCTTGGTGTAATTTACTTGACGCTTAATTCTCATATTTTTTTCCAAATAATTATCCAAACGTGCTAGTTTTTCTGTTTAATTGTAACATAATTCGGTATTCAGACCAAAGAATACAGCTTAAAATCATTCGCAAGTCAACAAAACCACCAGTGCTATATATTCAGTGCCTGTAGAGAATCAAAACACGTTACAACATAGAGTGAGCACAATGCTTGTTCGCATATGTTATGAAAGTAACTAAGTTTTCTGTAGTCTAATCAATATTAACCATAGCGACTCAACGCAATGCAACAATAACCTAAAAAAGCAACAGAGACCAGACCGCACAGTCTTATTTAATAACACCAAAGATATCTAGTATCACTGCCAACAACTAGCTGTTCTCAGTATTCAAATTCCTCAATAACTACACAACATCCAGAATGCCATCAGCAAACCAAAAAAAAAACGAGTCAATGACCAACGACATCCTCTCCCCGCCGCCTACAATAATTAATCTCATAAAATTTAATTCTGTCCAGTCTTCCAAAATAGGACGTGATCACAGTCATCGAAAATATTACTCCAAGCTGTCAAGACCTTCAACCAGATGACAATTAAGAACTACATTCTTAATTTATCAGGCTATCCCAAGAAGAGAAGGCCATTATATCATCTCCGAGGTAAGAACAACTTCAGAGAAGGAATATACTCAATACTAAAGTTTACTTTTCAGCACTAATCGCAAAACGTCAGATTTCTGGCAGCATCCTGCCAATTACGAAATACAAAGAAGAACTACATCCTAATAGCAAGAAGATGCATCAAGGCGTCATTAAAATTATTCCGCAGAAGCACGCCAAAAAAGAAGCGAGGCGATTTGCTATCACAGGAATAACCAATGCCCACCAGCAAACCTGATTTCCTATGCAGAGGTTATAAAAAGAAAAGAGATGCGCTGACCTTCCTCATTTTTCCAAATAAAATTCTCGAAAGACCGCTGTTAGAAAATTCGGAAAAGGTCCTTCCCATCCACAAAATTACGGCAAAACTCAAAAACAATTCGCACATACAAAAAGGAGGAATAGTAGTTGTGTGCAAGTCAGAACGAGACACCAACGAACTTTCAAGAACCTTGCAAGTATCTGAATCAGTAAACAGCAATACTGATATTAAACGCCTCTTGCTGAGGTCTCTGACATCATGGACAAAATCCTGGAACAATTTTCCGAAAGCAATACCCAAGATATCACCTTCATCATAAAAAGGGACCCAGAAGACTTAACCCCCAAATGCCGCCTCAACAACTGGACCCATAATTGCAAAACGAAGGCTGAATATACTTCATAGATGCATTCAAACAACATCATGCTTCATGGAATTGAGCTCCGTTATCATCAAAGAATTCACTGGAATCAGCAGATGCTTCATCTACCAAGACTTTCCACACCAGCAAATACATCGTTCCAATAATAACTACTGGCTCTTTTGCAGCGCAAAATATCCCACCAGAAAATACAAATTCCCACCCTGCATCATCTACGAACTAAACAAAAGTATAAACAACATCCGCTTCGAAATCAACCACCTAGCATATCCCATGCCTTCATCAATTACCAGAAAGAGTTAACAAAATTAAAGCAAGAACAAAAGATGAATTATCTAAAAGCACTCCAAGCCATCGAAACCCAGTCACTTGTATGAAACAGCAGGAAACCATCTAAGTTGCCTAAATAAATCTCCAAAGACCACATGCAGCGAATTTTAAATTAGAAATTTTTCTTTTCCGAACATTCAAAAGGTATCTTTCTGATTTAATAGCCGTATTGTGTAAAAGGGAGAGTAAAATTACCGCCAACCGCTGGAATATATTCCAGCACTAAGAAGATGATCAAACCTCGGTAAGAGCAATATCTTCCAAAACAAAAATTTGTCATCAGCAATAATTTGCTCATCCATAGACCATTGTAACAGTGACCTCCAATTCAAAAATCGATCAAATACTATTCCATGTTTTTTCCGTCTCCTGCTGATAAAATAATAGATAACTTGAACACCCAAGCAAGCATCCCATAAAGATTTTCAAAATCTCCCTAAGTGATCGGGAAAGATCTCAGTGTTTAGTCAACTAAACACTAAAATCTTATCCTCTTCGCCTCTTGCATAAGGTAGAAGAATTAATTAACAGTGAGAACCTAACAGTCATTAACAGTAATCCACAAGAATCAACATTTCAACATCATCAATAGATCTAGTTAGCCGGACATAACGCTCGGTAGCACAATATATCCAGAACTAGGCAGTCCACGTTGAAAAGGCTATATCAGACCACTCACTAATTTCTTTCGAAATCTTTTCTCATATCAACCCGAAAACCTCCAAAAGATTACAGATCTCTCAATGAAGAGCAAGAAAATTCATCAAGTCCGTTACAAATGCTCTCCAAAAAATCGACAATGAAAAAAATTGCTCCAAAAACAAAGTGCAGCTAGATTATGTCGTTACAAAACTGCAAAACACAATCCAAAAGCATTATGAAAGCTCCTTTAAGATTAAAAAGCTCAAACGACAAAAATGGCATCAACTGGTGGACCAAGCAAAACTCAGTTGGGAAAGAAACAAGGCTAGAGAGTTAAAAATAAAAATAAAAAAGGCAATAATTAAGGAAGAAAGAAAGATATCCCATGAAATGCATGCAAAACGAAGCCCTATGTATCAAAGAGAGATTCATAAAATAAACTGGGGAGGAAGTATGTCATCAACAGCAAAGTCCTTTACGGACTAGTATACAAAATATATACGAACAGTCTCCCATTCGTGTTAATTGTTATTCTGAATTCCATCAACGAAAACAAAATGCAAGTAGATACAAAACCTAGAAACATCAAGAAAATAATGGACGCTGTATTCCTCCATGAATCCCCAAATAAAGACTCATAACTCCAGAGTATGAGAGGAAACAATTACCACCCTCCAGAAACAAAAAACGATATTCCATTTTCTTCCTTTGAAATTTCAAAAATAGTCAAAATCCTACCAAACAAAAAAGTATCTAATATGGACAAGAAAGGCAATCAACTCACCAAGATCTTGCACAAAAATTTTCCTTGTCTGCTCTCTAAGTTGGTGAATAAATGTCTACAAAGAAGCCTCTTCCCAGCAAAATAAGCCAGATAAGCCTTTTTAATAAAAAAAAGGCCAGATTGCATACAACACAGGATCCTACCGGCAGTTAATCTCCTTTCTGCAATAGGAAAAGTACTGGAGACAGCCCTAACAAACTGCCTTAGGCACCTTACAAGAAAGCCCATACCAATGAGGGTTCTCTCCCCAAAAAAGAGCAAGCAGTGAAACTCTAGATTATATAAAAGGAAATAAAGCACAGAGTCAACACTGAGTTCTGTTGTGCCTAGATGTCCAAAAGCCTTCGATTTTGTCTGGTGGCCGGAAATTCTAGGCATACTGACAGACATAATTTATCCAAAAAACATCTATGAAATTCTTCAGGATTTCTTCTCCAACAGATGCAGCGTAGTTATAACTAAAAAAGTTTATAAATTAAAAGTACACATCAGAGGCTGTGCGCAGAGTTCATGCCTAAGTGCAGATTTTCGAAACCTGGCATTTGTCAAAATCATAAAGCACAAATACCCCGCTCCAACACTCTAAATGTATCGCTTTTTCGGACGAAAACGCGAGACCTCCAAAATCACTCCCAACATAAAGCAAATGAATGGAATAAGATAGAAGATGAACAAAACAACCCCAAACCTCAATGACCACACAGTAATCGAGAAGATTTGCCTGTACGGGGGAGCTTCACGGGCAGAATCAATAACGATGAACCAGTAAAACAAGTTTCGTGCGATCAAGTGACCCTTTCTACTCAACTACACGCTCAACTACAAGCTACACAACAATATGAAATGCAGCGCTGTTCCAAATCGCTAACAGTACACCACTTTTTATATGAACTGAACACGAATTCCACAAGGCAACAGTATTCCATCTACGAAAGAATGACCACTACAGCACTTTAGAACTTATAGCAGAGAAATACGAGACACGGCACCCATTCGAGCATCACGCAGGAAAGAAAACTCACATCACATTAATCATGAAAAAAGAAGCAAACGAAAAGTCGTTCCCAGTTCTATACAGACGGTTCCGGCCTAGAAGAAGGTAAAGACAGAGCAATTAAAATCTAACTAGGCCCCCAACTCGATAAATGAACAAAATTTTCACTTTGACCAAAAAAAACAGTGTGTTGCAAGCTGAATCAATACGGCTTTTGGAAGCAATAAAATGCAGCATCAGAGTTCCTTAAAAGCATCATATATCTTCCCAGAGAGACTTTCAGAGACGCATGCCATCGCGAACCCACGCCACAGATCAAACTTAATCCAAGAAATTACAGAAAAAACTTCAACATGATAAAATCAACATTTCTTTATCACTTGCTGAAAGCACATGAAGGGACGAAAGGTAAAGCGAAATCTGACATTCTAGCCAAAGGAGCAGTTGAAGTCATTATGCAAAAAACCTATCAGGGCCATGGCCTGGATCGCATCTAAAAATACTCGTAACCAACGAATCTAAAATGAATAACAGAACTAGCAGAACAACGCCGAACAACGGAGAGGGACCTCTTAACTGTTCTCAAAAGTAGGCACTGCACCTAGTTCAATAACAGGAGAATAGTGTGCTTCATATTAGGACACGGCCACATTCCACGTACTTTTATGGCAGGAACTTAACTCTATCAGATCAGTGCGTATGGGAAGAAAAAGGCAGCTCCGAATGCTATTTATTTAAATGTTCTCTCACAACTGAACACAGCTAAAAATTCCGAAATGAGAAAGTGAAGTAAACCCTTATATAAAATATGCTGTCAAGAAAAATTATCTCAAAAAGGAAAGCTTAAACATAATAAACTTCAGAATCCCCAAAAGGCACAGAAATATGTAACACTGTATAAAAAACTTAATAAAAATATTCCCTGAGCAAGAAGTGAAACAGCAATAACGTCGCATTTTCAAAAGTGCACAATATTTACTGTAAAAGGAAACTACATGTAATTATAATAATATAGCTAGTAATGCAGACTCTTAACAATGGAAGCTACTAAGAAACTTCTAACTTATCAAATTTTAAAACTCTTGTCATAAGAACAGATATGTAAAAAACCTAATAAGCTCAAGCAAAATTGTAGGATATAACCTCAGACATCGTACTAGGCCGCAACAGAGTAAACATCCGAACAGAACTGAAGCTGTCCTCCATTGTATGTAAGTTATATGTAAGCTAGAGAGGCATCAGCTGTGAAAGCATCAATGTAAAAAAACATGTAATTGTTTGTTTTCAGATCTTAGAAACATCTGCTCAAGAGGTAGAGAGATCTAATGCCCACCATAAGGGGAAGAAACGGCTGTTAGGAACGCACCAAATATAACACATACCAAGCAATGATTGGCGGCGCCCCTTGTAAGCCCTGTGAAATGTAGTTATCTGGATAATTAATGCGGCTGCACAATACACACATTACAAAGGTTAAACAGAAGTGTTCACTCACTTCACCGTATCCAAATCCATAGCTAGTTTCAGCAACACCTCAATCACCTGTGATACTATCTAGGTGCTGGCCTAACTGTTACCAGTAACCTGCAGCATAAGTACATTTTAGTACATCAATGGAAAGAACACCTATCACTGCAAAATAGCATTGTTTAGACAAAAGCGCTACCCATAGCAAGAGCTATAGCATTCACTGCTAATAAAATTATAAGCAATATTAACGTTTATACAAATATATTTTCAGAACTACATTCCATCCAAAATCAAACCCATAGATATATCATTAAGGCCGTACAAGCTAATGGCCGAAAAACTGGTCTGTCTACCTTCAATGAGCCGCTACTTCTGCAATTATTTTTAAATATATAATGCCTTTCACAGAGCACCTTATCGTGATTTTTGTACCTGCATCTTCACGGCTTTTGTACTAATTATGGCATAGTCTCAATAACCGCGACAACGAAATAAGAAAGACGAATTAGCATCTCTCCGTATAAGTACGCGGGGTGGTTTTCCGTGAGTCTCCTCAGGTATACCAACTAAACATTCAGCTTTACTAGATCACAGATAATGCTACAACAGTTGAAAAATAGAAAACTGTTAAAGCAAAGGATGCTGTTAGCATGATAGAAGCAACTCTTCAAATTCTTCCATGGCCCTGTTCCTACTTAAAGTGTTGACTAATTCATCAGTAAATGCAGGAAATGCGGGGAATTTGGACTAATGTTTACTTTCAGTAAATATAGGAAAATTGGACTAAGGCTGAACAAGGCCGTCGCGCTTTCAACCATTTTCCATCAGTCGTACAGACCAATGCACGCATGAAAACCCGGGAAATTTTGAGCATTATTTAACCACGAGGCTTCTTACATAAAGGTATCATCTCCATTTTCCTGGTACAAATCAGCAAACGCATTGTGTATATACGTATTAAAAGAAAAGACTGCCAATGCCAAAATTCTTTCTTTCTTTAAATCCCTCTATTTTTCTCACCTCTTCGTGTCAGATCTTTTGATTTTCTCACCCTTCTTGATGAAATTAATTATCTGTCAGTGCATCTGTTTAATTTTCCTTTGTTCTTTCTAGTTCTTTTCTTACAGATTAGAAAGGGGTTTAATTAAATTTCAAAACCGCAGATAAGAAATAAAATCTAACTTTAAAATTTATTAAAGGCTACATCTTATATTATAAGTAAAAATTAGTAAATACTATCCACCGCTACATGTGAAGTTTTCGTCATTCAAATATTAAATACAACGCACAAGTTCTCTTTCAGTTATTAATGAACTCCTCCGGCTGATCGGGATTTCAGCTTTGCGCAATAGCAAATACAAAATTCATTCATCAATATGTAGGTCGGCTTGTGGTTCGTCTTCTCGAGGTAACACATTTCACCGAGTGTTGTTACAGTCTTCTCTGTAAATTATAAATTCACTCCCTATTTATTAAATTCAAACTAATTTGCATTCTGAAAGCCGCTGGAAGAAATAAAAGGCGAAAGGGAGAATTAACGTAAAATTACCGTATTAGCTGCCTTACAGAATTCTATATTAAAGCTGCGGATTCATTAAAGAATCGTTTAAAATAACTGGAGTATAAATGCATTTAAAAGCATGAATCTTTATGAATAAGCTCGCAATTAAAATTTTCATCTTTGCGTATACTGTTATTCACTTCATATAATATTATTAAATGAACTTTTCGTTGTATTTAACTTGTGTTAAATTTCATCCGCGATAAACCGATACTGTTGGCAAGCAACGATGCGCGAAAAGTATCTCCTACATCTTCAATATCATATATGTGCGTTGCTTAGTACAATACTAATCCTTTTTTTAAATACTTTCACTACATTTTAATAATATTTTGAAATAATTGTTACATAATACCACGAATAGCATCAATAAAGTACGTTTCTAATACCCTATGCTGAGTAAACTGCAAACTTTCTGCCTGCCCTACTTGTACTTCACTACTCGGCATCTAGAACAAAATACAGGTTATTATTGTTCATGGGCTGCAATATTGGCCCAACTCGAAAAATACGCATTTTGAGTTATGATGGCTTCTAATATTATAAAACTGTCTTCTTTGTAACAGTAGCACTAGCATATATTTTAATTCAATACTGCTCACTAATAGATGCATTTTCATTCTTTGATACGAACAGATGACACTACCATTCCCTGTCGCATTCTTTAATTTTTCCCGTACTTTGTTTGTAAACCTGACAGTCCTCAGTTTGCATCATATGACTTTACTGATGTAAAGGATCTTAAAAACAGACATGGCAAAATTTTGTCCCAAATATTAACAATGACACTGTATTTCAACGACATTTCTGTAGCGAAAGTACTGCTTCTTCTTCAAGACTTCTATTAAAGAAACACATTTAAATCTATTAGTACTAGAGTCTCTAAAACGTATTAACAGTTCGCAGTCCCTTCCATGAAGCAGCATAGAATCAAACTTACAATAAACCTCTTACAATTACTAAGAATAAATTTTATGATGACAAAGTTTAATAATTTACAATGCAATACCAAGCAGTAATTCAGCATTTTACAATAATCTAAAAATTGATTTATAAAAGTACATTCTATTTTGAAACTTATATAGGTATAGACAATTCTTAGGAAATTGTTCGCTTTGTTTTCTAGTGTTATTAATGATATATCCTTGAAATCTTAAAAACGCCGTTTTATGATTTTCTAGTTCAAGTCACAATGTGGTAACATTTATTATCAAACTTAATTTCTCGTCTCTATATTTTTTTCCATTTTATTACCGAATGAAATTTTAAACACATTTATTTCTGAACTTTTTTTTCGATTTGCGCTAGTATTGCAGCCCATGAGCGGTATGATGTGAAACATAGACACTGTACTAAGATATAGCTTTCGAGTCTCGATCTGTGTTTCTGTCTTTAATTTGTTCCAATGGAAATACAATTTTTTTAATATTTTGATATGTTTTTGTTTATATAATTTTACGTTCCAAAAGAATGTAGAAATAAACAGTGCTTTTAAAATTGAAACTACTTTTACGTTGATTTTTTATTCTGCTCACCAGTAAAGATTCCATATCTTGATATTACATTTTCCAAACAGAGCAATAGAGTACTGTGAAACTGCATTCCGGAAATTCAAAATCATTTTGATTTTCCAGAACCACATGAGTTCCTTGTACGGCCTATTAAATTATACATATGTCTGATGCATTCCATTTAAACTTATTTCCTAGAATTTCATTACAGATATATTTCTCATTCAATTCACTTCACTTTCAGTTCTCGGAAAAGTACGCAAAATCTCAAACATTTTCATTAAAAACTGTAAAAGAAGAGAAAAACATAAAACACCGAATACAGGTAAAAACAGTTAAAAACAATTTTTACACTTAAAATTAGAGCTCCTACGTAAAATCAAGACCTCTTCTATATGAATTGGTGTCGATCCCATGACATACCTTTCTATTTTGACTCACGCTTTCGCATATATCTTGGGATATTGTACATAATATTAAATACTAGGTATTGTATAAAATATATATTACATTTATATAGTAGATTTACGATATTACTTAAATCTATTATATAAATACATTTTTTAATCGGTGGCAAGCCGGGTAGAACCCTCAAGCAGGTGGAAGGTGCTCCACGGTCCATAGCTTCCCCATAGGCCATAGTTTCAGTACGCAAACTGAAAGCATGTACTCATAAGCATCTTAAACTTTTCAGATGCGAAAAATATGTTATCAGTTTTCCATTCATCGGAAAATGAGAAAAATATAATGGAGTTCTTTCAATTATATTGTATCTTACTTCATAATAGGATATGCAAAAATGGTCATGAAATGCAACGACGAAATTATATATCAGGGCTGGAAGTAACTGGAGATGCAATATTAAAGGTTTCAGGAAGAAGAAAGGCATTCAATTAAGAAACTATACATTAGAAATAAAGTTATCGTTCTGGGTTGGGCTGGTTTACTTGATTATGACAACGCACGCAAAGGGTATCTCTCTAAACGCAAGGATGCCTTCGTGGAGAACTTTCAAAGGGAAATTGATTCACATCTACCCCTTATTCAGTTAATTTTACCTTATACAAAACCGAAACAAAAATAAAATCCTTTTCTTAATGAACATAATCCCAATATGATGAGATTATATGATATAACATTATAATATACACATATATATATATGATATTATATTATAATATAATATGATATGATATAATATAACATAAAATAATATAGGTAATATGGATCTAATACAATAAAATCAAAAGAAAAGTGCTCCCATTTACATATAAAGAAATAATTTTGTTACTTTATATTTTTCAAAACGTTCTACCAGCTATGGAAAGAACTTATGCACAAGGTATTCTGACCTATATGAGAGGATATTTAAAGTTTATTTCGAGAAAACAAATCGTCCAAAAACCCTAAGTTCATTAGTCTCCTAGTTTAAATAATATTTTTAAAAAAATCACAAGTGTTAAATAAAGAATACGTAATATTTTTCGGTGCTTTTTAGTTAAAGCTACGCCATACATTTCGGCATCAATATTGAAAAATTTCTCATATTCCTTACCTCGCGCCTTTTGCTCTATTCTAGACGAAATGGAAAGGTTGGCAATAGCAACAAGGAAACATTTTTTGATTTCATGAAGGCCTTCCCCGAAAACCCCTTATAAGCGAAGAACACGGCTACGTTATTTTTTGCTTTTTGTGAATAAACATTCAATAATTTTGTAACATAAAATTGGCGCATCAGCAGCCGAGCGGTAAAGCCGCTGAAACCTGGTAGTTCAGTCCGGGGCTCAAATCTCGGCGAACGGGCTGGCTACATGAGCGATTTCGGGATTTGTTCCATGTGCAAACGTGTGTACGAGCCAGTTTCCCTTAGAAAGCCCCTACGAAGGCGTCATTCCCCTTAGGCAAATAACCGTCGTGCGCTTTGCCATAATAAACTATACCGAAAGTCGTACTGTTCATAGCATTCTCCCTATTCTCATTATTGACGCTTTAGGCGTTTCAACAGTTTTCATTCGTGTGTTAAAAAAAGAATGATGGTTTTTTTCCATCATTCCCTTGGAGTACTACATTATATTGCATATTCAGAATTTAAATTCAACCAGAGACCGGTAGATCTATTTCTTAATTTTTGAGTGAAATTTTATTCCACTTGAAATCCCTGATAAGATGAGGTCCACTCTACACTGAATTTTAATTAAAACTTATTTTAGTATTCGTTTTGTTTATTTATTTTTGTTCCTATTTCTCGACGTCTTAGAGGGGCATCAGGCAAAATTAAAAGGGTTTCGGCCATAAGCCCTGGTAGTTCGGTCCGAGGTTCGAATCCCGCGAAATGGGTTGCATCCGCTGCGTGGGCGTTTTCGTGTTTTTCTCCATGTATAACATGTATACAAGCCAGTTTCCCTTATAAAGTCCTCTACGAAAGCATTCCTTCCCTTAGATAGATAGTTCTCTTGTACTCAAATAAACTACACCATACACTGTAGCGTAAAATTAGGACAAGATAACAAGAAACTGGCCCATACCTCTGTTACGTAATTTTTCCAGTCAACCTTTGTGTTGTGATTCATCAGAAGTAAGTTTTAATTCGCAAAATTCATTGGAATTTAATTCTGTCACCTACGTAAATAAATCATACAGCAGTAACAGAAGGAATGCGTATTCAGGAAACCACGTTTGTGTTCGGACATCTTTTCTTCCTAGTCTAAATGAAGGCTGTGCAGCGATTTCGGCTTTAAGTTGCGTTTCAATATCATAAGGCGGTTATCCGAACCCAGGCTTTCTTTGTGACAAATATTCCTGCAGAAACCCTTAGCAAATATTAAATCGCAGGAGAAAAATAAAATTTATTACCCAAAAAATACTAGTTTATTTGTGATGGCTAAAAATAATTATCGTCAAGAAAGTAGCCAAACCAAACTATCTGCACCTGGTGCCTAAAAAATACACCAAAAACAAAAAAAGACTCCAACTTATATGTCTTTAACTGAAAGGTAGCAAATGTACTTAACGTATGTTTTAACTTTTAACATGTAAAACAGCCATTGCTTCATGAAATATCTCTTACGCAGGCCAATGTAGTACATCTGCAAAATGCAGTGTTAATGATCACTGACAACAGCATCATAAATATAATTTAATATGTATTTATATAGCATAAAGTAATAAGATTAACAATACATATACATACGCAAACTAAATGATCTGTTTCAAAATATGAAACGCGTAATCTTATTGATTAGCAAACCCCACCCATGTTGTAATAATACGTATTTTTATTCATGAACCCCACTTACGATCTGATAAACAGCAATTTCAGATACCATCAAATATAGCTTACAACGATGTTCCATACTTTCAATTAGAAATACTTTCTTTTTATTGAAAATAACTTCTAATGCTTAAGCAGTATATTTTACAGCTTAAATATAATGTTGAAACAAAGAAAATTCATTTTTTACTAAATATATCAACAATTAAACATATTATTGTTATTATTACTGTTGTTATTACGAGCCAGGGAATTCTCCTGACAAAAGATTTTATTTTAACTTAATTTTGTTTCATTTAAGTACCCATCTATTCACTTATTATGAAAATTACCATTTGATTGAAATCCATTGATTCGAGTGTCATCGTCACTATATGGCATACTTGACAAAAATTCGAAGCATTTACTTTCATAAACGATTCATTCAAAACTTCATTTTAGAATGAATAAAGCGCGTGCAAAGAACAATCTTCACTAATGAATTTAAAAAATAAAATTATTTCAAACACGTTTATCAGATTCTCAAAATTTATCAGTTATGATAATAAATTTCCAATCGTCCGATTGCCATTAATTACACGAATAAAGTAATTATGATTTATAACAAATGATAACAATCTCGGGCACAAACTGCATTGAAATTTGTAGTGATTGTCGAAGAAAAGATTGTATTGTTTTCAAACGTTATTTTATACGGGTAAGCATATCGCCGCAAAAATAGATTTAGAACTTTGAGGTATTGTGTTCTAGCGTAGTGCGGCGTATTTAATTTCCAACAATATCACTTAAAGTCAACGGAAAGAAAAGAGGCTTTGTAAAACAATTTCCCTTGCGTTGCGTTGCCACCAAAAAAATCAGAATTAATTATCTGCAGCAGGTATGTATTGGCCTTTACCGATAAGAACAACAGCAAAGCGCGCATGGCAAAAACAGTCAAGGGTACTCACGTCACTGACTATGGTGTCTAAATCCTTCCCCAAGCGGCTCTTGTTGTAATACCAGCCATGCGCATCACAACCTTGGCTCGTATACCAGTCCGTGTTGTTCCACTTAAGAGTCTGTCCCGTCTCCGAATGCAAGGCTTGCGCGAATATAGTCCTGTTGAGCGAACACTGACTATGTAACATTTCCCAGTCCTTATACTCACGTGCCATGTACAACCTCAGCCTAGTATACAGAAGACTACTCGCATTGGGCAAGGCGTCCAATTCTGGGACGCGACACCAATGGTCCGGTGTCCAGCTCATCAGCAGCTGACAGTAGCCGTGTGAGCCAAAAGGTAACTGAGCCGGCAATAGCACCAGCCATAGCAAAAAGTGCTGGTATCTCCCATTGGAGCCGGCACTCGTGAGCACCTCATCGAAAGGCATCGCTCCGGCAACTGCCGGCGATCCTGAGTACGGAGAGGGGGAGCCGCTGTACTCCGGCGCCACCTGGATGTGGCCGATCGTCCAGGAGGATATGCTGATCGAAACTTACCACGGAATGCACCGTGCTTTCAAGGTATTTTAACTTGTAAATGAAAGATATGGATAAGGAAAACTCCGTATTAAAGAATTTCTAATTCTGTATTAAGAATAATCTAAACGAGTAGATTTTAAACTTTGGGAAACAAGAAGACCATAAAATTATATTTTTATAAACAAGAAACCCATAGATTGATACTATTTTTGTGGATTCTACATCTTTATATAGGTAAATGTCAAAAAAAGGGTTAAATTCATATTAACGTTACGTATGCTTTATGTGAGAAATGATGTAAAATCACTATTTCATGAGATAAAACATTTAAATCATGCGAATAATAAAAAAAGATCTTTGATTCCGAAACTCTAATATTTGCGTGCTTCCCTCCTTCTTTGCTAATCATTCGAATTTTTCGAATCTTAATCTAAAATAATTACACGCCTTAACACAAAACTCTGGAAAGACTAGTGATTTTAGACTAGTGACTCACTATTTCAGTGACGTGCAATAAAATTTTCCATTGAAAAAAAGGAACGAAGTCTTTGCAATTTCAGCAGTCTTTACGTGGTCGAGGTCCTTAATATCACATTCTTAAATTTCTGGGGAGAAGAATAATTTTCTGGGTATTCTGTGTTTAATGTTTAACAATATTAGTTCTTGAAATAATCTTTGTCCTTCCCTATATATCTGCTATTATCTGAAATATTTCGGCAAATGATCTGAGTCGTCAAACAAATATCTTTGCCAAATTATGATCAGAAAATTAATCTCAAACTTCTTATGTGGCCCACCAGAGACCGAGCTGTAAAGTCTTAAACAAAGATAGTTCGGTCCGAGGTTCGAATCCCGTGAACGGGCTGGCTGCATGGATGTTTCCGTCTTTTTCCCCATGCGTAACGTGTTAATACGAGCCAATTTTCCTTAGAACGTCTTCCACCAAGGCATCCCCCTCTTCCGTGTAGTGCCTTAGGTAACACGTAAATAATAATAATAAAACTTCTCATGTCTCAGTACGCATCTTATTTACTAAATTTCAGTTGTAATATTTTCTTAATAAGAACCCATGTATTATTAAAAACTATACTTTTATTTATTTTTCCATTAAGACACAGATTTCAAACTTCAATTAAAAACTTTTAACTGTAAAGCGGAAGTTTACATACACACACAACGTGTGTATTATATATAT
>KK117879.1:50674-87435 GCA_000611955.2 Stegodyphus mimosarum | reverse complement strand
TATATAGATATATATATATATATATATGTTACTGTGAGGAGAATGTGTACATAATTAAAAGCAGGGGGCAAAGTGTCATAACAGTTTAAGTTGCTGCATTGTTGCAATAAATAAGACTGTACAATGTCAATCACATAATTAAGTAAGTTTACTTTTATTTTATTTTCTCATTTAGAACGCACTGTTCGTTTTAAGTTCAGCAGTTTATTTGCATGTCCTGTTACTTAACCTTCTTCTATTTTCATATGCATCATAATACATTTTAGTGAAAATAAAGTATGATTTAAAAGCGTAACAAAAATATTTTTATTTAACATCCATCGTGAGTGTATGGTGAATGTCGATACGTGCCGGTGTAAGTGAGAAATAAGGATATTTAGCAAATATTTCGGACACACACCGAACGAATATATGAATGTTAACATTCACCAGAGAATGACGATATTCTCCAGATTTCGGTCTTTCGACTTCTGATTTCAGTCCGAATATATGAATATATATATATATATATATATATATATATATGTGTGAATTTTTTTATATATATATTAGTATAGTAAGTTAGATCTAAACTTTAAAATTGAATGCATACCCAACTTAGTATTTTACATATCTCAGTAGACAGTCTTCAGGGAAGGCCTGGGGTATCAATAGAAGTAAGTGGATCAGTCTATTTTTGAAATGATAAAGACACACATTTACCATTTAAAACCTTCAGTAAACTATAAAACAACTTGAGTTTTCATCACTGACTCCTACGAGCTGGAATAGGCCCTATGCCCGAATTTATATAAAGTTATAATGTGTGATCTATAACAGCAAAATATATCACTATCATCCATTTGATTTAAATAAATGTAATACATATAAATCAAGTAGAATAATTTTTACACGAGCATGTAACAACACAAAATATAGCAAAATAGTAAAGTCGTCAAATTATGTTTTGCATTCTGCAATAATCCAGTTATTTGTTATAAAACAAGTGTTTAGACCAGTAATTGAATTTAATAATTGAATCAAATATTATTCCAAAATTTAATGCATCGAATAACTTAACGGAAGTAACTAAATATACTAAAGAAGTGCTAATTATAAAACACTGAAATCATACCTATTGGAAAAACTGGAAACTACAGCTTACCGCGCATAATTGGAGAATGGTGAATGTTTTCCTCTTTTATTTATTATGTATATATATATATACATATGTGTGTGTGTGTATTTTCATTATTATTATTATTATTACTGTCGTATGAATAATTCGAGAGATTTGAAAAGCTTTTAAAATTTTTATTTCCCTAAATTTAGGCTTCGTCATAAATGTAAAATTTACGCGTAAAATTATGATGAAATTATATATCTAATCATTTCACTATAATTTTGCGCATAAAGCATATCTCCTTCATATTATTTTAAGTAACAGTATCTCTTAATTAAAAAAGGATTATTTATTAATTATTTTAGAAGTTTAGATTTTTGGCTATAAGAAAGGAACGAAAATATTCTTCGAATTCTGATTCTGATTTGTGCAAGCCGTAGAAGAAATGCATAACAGCACAAAGTTCCACGGAACGTAATTTGAAGAACACTCTCATAACTCCATTCGAGGTGTATGAACGATTCAAAGAAACTTCAATTGGTACCTTCCTACCTGTTTTCTCCTAGTAGATTGAAATTGTGGAGAAAAACGTCACATTTTACAGCTAAACTGCAGCCGAGTTTACATAGCTTTCTTTCAAAACTACAATATTTTTTCACTGATGAGTAATAATAATTTGGGTATTAACAAAAACTGGAAAGATTCATTAATGACACTTTGAAGAAAAATGGTAATCCAAAAACATTTTTTTCCAGTAGTCTCCATGTTTTCAAGAAATTTTGTTTCAGAGACTCTAGTCCTTAGTTTTTTCACTCGAAATTTAAACAGTTCATACAATCGTGGTTAACTTTCTTTTAACCGACACTACAGTCAATTTCTGACTAACCTGTGTAATATCGAAAGTGAACGGTGTATGGTTACCTCAAAATCATATTCAATCTGATAACAGTTGACATAATAACAATAACTCATAACGTAATTAAAATAAAAATATTATTTATAATTTATGTGTATTTTCAAGCAGTTTGAACTGAAAAATTAAGTTCTATCTGGATTTATGGTAAAGCGCACTAGGACTACCTACCTGAAAGGAAAGATGCCATCCTGGAAGATATTTTAAGGAGAAACTGTCTTGTATTCACGTCATACAGGGGGGAAGCTACAATGCAGCCAGCTCGCTCGCAAAAATTTGATTGTGTCAAATTACCAATATTCTGTGATTTTACCTCTCCGCCTCTGATAAATTAGGAGCTCATTGGTTTATTAAAATTAAATAAGTATTCAAAGCTCCCTCGCTGTTTCTCAAACGTCAGACGTCACTAATAGCCCAGCGGTTAACACCGCTGAATGCGGGTAGTTCTACCCTGGTTTGAACTGATGGGACTGGACTGGTTGCATGACTTTTGTCATTTTCCATGTGAAACGTGAATACGAGCCTCTTAAGTTTGAGTTGTGTGGTTGAAAGACCTTGATGCCCAGAAGTCAAAGAAAGGATACTTGTCGAAACTGTTATTGGCATATTTCAACATACATGGATCCGAGTTATAAACAAAGTATTTACAAAAATACGGTCTTTTTCATTACATAGGACTGATCTCGAACGTTTTGTAGAAAAAAATTGTATTTAGTTCAAGAAACAATAATGTATTATATAATAATTTTGTAAGGAGTAACCTCAGTTTACGAGCCCTTAGAAATTATTCCACGAAAGCATCCTTTCCTTCAAGAAAATAGTCCTCATGTGCTTTCCATATTCAAATAAATTAGAGTGGAGTCTTGAGCGTATGCATACATCCTTTTTCTCTCTCTCTTTCTATCTTTGTCTAGCGCTTTGCAGAGCATTTACTGTTTGTTTTTTCTTAGATTACACTTTTATTTCAAGGAGGCAACTCAATGTGAAACTGAAGATTATACGCTTGATTTATTGATTACACACTAGAAGTAAACTTGATAACTTGATTTATTTTTAAGAACAAGTATGCTTCTAATTTAGGATTTAACGATGTTTCCCATTTGGAATTTACGTACAATTTACTTATATGGCGTTATTGATAAAAAAATAGCTCCTAAATAGTATATTATTATTTGTTATTATTGCTATTACTCACCTCTTTTATATTTTCCATAGGCAGTTTTATTTTATACAGAGAGATTGTGATGATAATTTTTCCATCGTACCGCTCTAAATAAAACTTTTTTCTAGACAAGTTTTCTAGCCTCTAGTTAATCTAAAGTAGCCAGAACAAATATTGCATTTTTAGGTCAAATATTTGCAATAAAAGTTAGAAAGTTAATAAAAATGCAGTTTTAAAAAGTTCAACGATGGACAAATTTTTTAACGGAAATAATTATGGCAAAATAATTTTTGATGCACTTTTTAAATAAGAATATTTCTTCAAAAACATGTAGCCTAACGCTAAATAATGCGAAATTTTTCTTGGATGAGAATTTTTTTAATGCATTGATTTTTAAATAGAAAAAAAGTTATTTATAAAATATTGATCCATATATTGAATCTGTGAACTGTAAATAAAAATGGCTGAATACATATTTATTAAAATGTAATTTAAAAAATCTTTTTCATGTCTCGGATTTTATTTTAACAGAGATTAAGAAATTTAATAAAATAAAGTAGTGATTTTATTTTAAAGCGAAATACAAAACACACCTTTAAGGAAAAAATAAACAACGAAATTATTATTAATTTCCTAAACACACAGTCTTTTTCGATTGAAATTAAAATAAAGCGATAAAACTATTATCCATATTTTTCCTTTGTCATTTACGCTGCAAAAAAAGCAAACACATTGGCGATAAGAACTTTCTTTTTCATTGGAGCTTAAAGGATTGTTTCTTGCTTGACATTTTATTTCAATTTAAATGCTCATTTTTGTTAGAAATATGCAGATGTGGAGGTAAATATGTTAATCACTAAGTTAACCCTTTAAATTGATTTAAACAATATCTCGGATCTTCTCCGTTTTCTCACATCAAGGGCCAAGTTGTTAAGACCGTTGAATACTGTAATTCGGCCCGGGTTCGAACTCAGTCGCACGGACTGGCTGCATAGATACTTTAGACGCAGTATTTTACTCCATGTGTAATATCAGTCGGTTGTAGTTTTCTCCATGCCTAACGTTAATGTGCTTTGCCATATCCAGGTTACCTAACCTTTTCTGCAAGAACACAGTATGCCACAATTTGGTGTTTCAAGTGATAAAACACATTCTTGTCATTAAATCATTTCAGTTGAAGTAAAATCTTTCTAAACATAAGAAGTAAATCTCTGGACTCATTTATTCATTGAAATAAGAACGAATTTAGATGACATTGTAAAAATTTTTCTTGTCAGTGCTGTCTTTGAAAACATGAACAGTGTTAAAGGCATAAGATCCCACATCTAATTTAAAGATGGATATTAGATAATTTTGGTAATATATCGTTTTTAGAAATAGTTTGCCGCGTGCTGTCCTGTAACGAAAAGGATCCAATCTTTTTACATTATTTAAATCAATTAAAACGATAAAAATATGTAAACATATTACATAAATACATACATAATTTAAGTAGAAATTTACTCAGTTTTACTAGGAAATCTCTATTTTTATATGTTACTCAAATCAATGGAAAAATTAAAAACATATAATTTTAATATGTGAAACGTGTAAAAAACATAAAGCTTTACTTTACCAGATATTTATTTAATTTTAATAGGAAGAAAAAAATCTGAAAGCTTTCAGATTTTACATTACGCCCAAAGGGGCGTTTTTTTAACGTGTTGTGTGTTATCTTTATTTATTAAATATCCAGTTCTTCGCACTTAAACCATAAAATTCAACTCAACAGCACTATTTCAAAATAATTTTTAAATCAGCTTATCCCTTGAATTTCCGATACACAGTCTCGCGCGCTAGAGATAAAAATGTTTTTTTCGTACAATGTTGCCATTCCTCGCTTTGAAATCGTTGAGTTTGTTAATCAAAAATTCTTTAATGTCTGACAAAATATGAAATAAACAATAAACCAAATTCCAAAATAGTACTTCCAGATGCCCATATTCGGTGGGGGATTACGTTATTCAAAATTTGATGGCGCTAAGTACCGTTGTTTATCACAATGCACAAAACATACATACATTTATGCAGATTCTTCATTATTTAATTTCTTTAAATATAATACAAGGGCTGTTATATTTGGTGGCAACAGTTTGAAAGGTGAATCAACGTAGAAAGTGAATCAACGCAAAATGCCAAAATGAAATTACTAGCCCGTTCTTTGGGCTAAAAATAACAAGCGATCAAAATAACTAGAATCAGGGTAATTGAAATATACATTAGGTGTGGATTAGGTCAACTGAATCTTGCTGATGGAAGAGAACCTTCTCGAAGGCTTTCTAAGGAAATTTGGCTTGTATTCACTGTAATCTTGGAGTAAGTTAAATTAGGTATCTGGATATGGCAAAACCACTAAGGCTATCTGCCTAAGAGGTAGGATGTCGAGGAAGATTTTTTTGAGGCAAATTGGCTCATATTCACATTACACATGGGGAAATGTACAGAAATTAACCACTCAGCCAGCTGTTCTCTTGGGTTCGAAACCACCATAGATCTAGCTACCACTACTCAGTAGTCGTTACAACTTAGCCATCGCTTGGACGCAGATACACATGGGAAAGATCATGAAAACTAAGCATGTAACCAGTCCGTTTGTCTAAGTTCGAACCCTGATAAAATTACCAGTATTCAGAGCTCTTAACCATTTTACCTTCGTGGGACCACATGCGAGGGGTGAAAGGATCTTAAATCTCCTCAAATCCGAATCTTAAAAATTTCTCGAATCTTTTAAATATTATCTCTCTCGAATCATTTATATAAGAAAGGAAATATTCGAAAAGGAAAAGAAAATATTTGCTTAATGTAAAAAGCTTTTGCTTAAAGCAAAATTTCAAATTAATGAAAAATAAGTTTAAGAATATCTTTAAAAATTGCATCTCTATTTGGTAAGAAAAGGAAATTTAATGAATGAAGTAAATTATTAATAGACTACAGTTTTGCGGTTCATTTTTTAAATTTAATTTAACAAAACGGATTTGAACAGTGCACAATTATTTCGTATTTTCTCGAACTTTTTTAAATCAAAGCTAACTTAAAGACTAGCGAATTATTACAAGAGCTGGCATACATAAATACTAGAAGTGGAATGCTAAATTCCCCCAAGAAAACTAAACGTGCGACACTCAGAGCTGGAAAAGGTGATACTCTTTATTCAGATCAATAAATTGCAACAATATGTTTCTTTCCTTAACAAAGAATTCTACTGGGCATCAGTTTATATATATAAAGAAGAATGTCTGCGTGTTTGTGTGTTTGTTCACGATTAACTCAGTCACTGCTATAGCTATCGTCATTGAAATTTCTACAATTCTTTTCTAGATCCTACACAGAAAAGAATTGCAAAAGATCAACATCCACGTTTTTCCACGAAAAAAGCTAAAGTCAGAGATATTAAATAAAAACTCTGAAAACGCAAATCGTTGCCCTCATTTTTCCGAGTGGCAACAATCTCTCTCGCTGGAGATAAAAATCTGTTTTATTTCGAGAAGGTTTGCCACTGCTCGCATTCAAATAGTATAGTTTGTTAATAAAAAAGTTCCTAAGTTTTACAATGAAATAAAATTAGCATTGCCAAACATTTAATACATTATTCCCGAATCCAAAAATTCGTGGGAAGTCATTTCGACTATTCCCATCTTCGTACGACTTTAATCAGATGAGGTATTAATTAAAAACCCTGAAAACACTAAATTTCGCACTCATTTTTCTGAGTGGTAACAGTGTCGCGCGTTGGAGATAAAAATGCTTTATTTCGAAAAGTGTTGCTACTGCTTGTTTTCAAATCGTAGAGTTTGTTAATCAAAAATTTGTAAGTTTTACAAAATCTATATAAAGAAGTATATATCTATTATATCTATATAAAGAATAATGTGTGTTTGTGTGTTTATTGATTTCTGATCAATTATGATCAATTTTTTGCCCCATTTAATCGACTAAAATTGAATATATTGTAATATTTGAGGAATTTAGACACTTGAATCTCCCACATTTGTAATATTAAAATTTAATTTATTAATACGTAGATTAGTGTTATAATAAATTTTTGATATTTGCTATAAATAATGAGTATGCAAAACTTTTGCATACTCATTATTTTGAGGTATTTGTGTGAAACGTAAGGAAAACCTTCCCTGAAGAATCATACCATTTAGACTTTGCAGAAACTAGGACTGACAAACTGACTAGACTAGGACAAAAATGGACTGAAATGTTGAAATACTAAGACTCCAAAAATTGGGATTATTTTCAAAAATGAAATGCTCAAAAGCTCAAGTTATTTAGTTCAAGTTACCTTCAAGTTACTCAGGCCAGAATTTCATGATTTATGTTTTCCAAATTATATTTCCTTCATTTTCTAATTTTTTAACGCTTTCTCCGTAGAGAGAATTTTCTGTCACTCTCTTTGAAAGAAAGGAATATATAAGATGGAAAAAAGTAAATAAAAATACTCGCTTTAATTAGATGTTATCCCTTATGTTAAATAGTTCTTCTTTCCATCCTCAAAATAGTATCTGCTTATAACAAGTGCTCTAAACTGTGGCATTTTAAAATTAATCCCATGTCATATGATTTTTACATAACTAGTTTTGCAAACTGAAACACCAATAGCCAATTTCGAAATTTTTTTAGCCAATAGGAAAATTTAGGAAGCAAACTTTTTTCCCATATCCCAGACTTTCATTTTGAATAAGTCATATTTTACGCATTTACTTCTCAGCACTGCTTCACGGTTTAACTAGAGTGCTGTCTGCCGCTTCTTTTCTTCACCATAGCATCAAAAATGTAGAAAGTTCTAAAACAGGCCCCCTTAACCGGAATAATTTATGTGTTTTTAGTAAAATGTTTGGCTAATGAGAAATAAAGAAAAGTATTTAAATTAGCCATGACTATGAGTTTCTCATTTACGCATCTACTGCGCTACCAATTTTTCTAAATTATAACATACATGTATACTAAGACGAGGATCTTGCATTTATATTTTTTCATATTTATTCTATCATGAACAAATTCTTTAGAGTATTAGCAGATTTTCCGATCTTTTCCTTAATCTCTGTAACATACATGCATTTCTTAGTTTAAATGCCAAGTACTTGTTACTAATGCTTCTTAATATGCATTAGCACTTTTGCAATAGAAAGTATCTCTAACGAACGCTTAATAAAATTGTATTTAATAATAGCTTATTATAAATAATTATGACCTATTAAACTTCCAAATTCATAATCAGATACAGTTTTCGTCTATAGAAGAAATACGTTTGAGAAATAAAAAGAAACCTTCCAAATAACTGCAAAACTAAAATGTTCATTACCCTGCCCAAACGGTATAGTAGTTAGGGGAGCCAACTGCGATACGGAAGAGCCAGGGTTCCAATCCCGGAGAAGATATAGATGTAAATTTTCTGTCTCCTCATAGGCGGCAACGGTGGTCGTCTGTTTGGTGCCTCTATAATAAAATGACACCACTGGCCTAAGTAGTGGAGAAAGCCTAAAAATGGTTAGTGCTCGCCATTTAAAAAAATTCATTAATTATTTAATTCCACTTTAAGAAGATTCGAAAGACTACTACTCAAAAGCAAGAAATTCAAATATATTTTTCATCTCATCAAGATATATTACAAAAGTGCTTAAGCAAAATCTTTTATGTTCTTGTATCATAAACAAAAGTATTAACAGATTTAACTTCAATTCAAATGTGTCAGAAGGTACTAGATTCCCCCACTGCTTATGCAATTAGAGTTTAAATTAGCTCACCTGCATGTACAGGCATTTTTTGCCTCCAGCAAAAACAGAACACTACAAAAACACATAAAAAGAAATTATAAAAAAATAAATAAAAATATGTATAAAATTTTAACAAAGCATAGAAGATAAACAAAAGATCTCGCAGACAAGAAATAATGATCAAGAAATTGTTCCCCTCACAGATAGATAACAAGTTTTGATATCTTTTTGTGTCAGAATACAGAACTTTACAAAAACACGTAAAAACAATTTATAAATAAATAAATACAAATATTTACAAATGTATACACTAAGCCATAAAGGAAAGATCAGGTAAATAATAAAGATGAAGAACTGTTGTTTTCGTTGATGCGCAACAAGCTCTTGATCTTTAAATGTGTCAGCAAAAGGTTTCTGATCGAAAACAACAGAACTCAACTAAGGAGTCAGAAACATTTTTCGCACATTATTTGTAATAAAACAGCTTACTGTTAATATTTCTCAGATTTTTCTCAATCAACGACAATTCGAATCAACGCAAAAAAGAAATATTAGGATTTCCGAATCCGAAGAAAGGCGTCACAAGGGAATTAGAGTCATTTGAACCCGACGCTCTAATTGCAGAATCTATTCTACACTCACGTTTGTGAAAATTGCAACACCAAGAAGGAATCGTCATAACTGAATGCAATTTAATACACAGTTGAGTGGTAGTGGTACAAATAAATGACTAAATGTTCAAAGCAAACAAACAAGAACAAGATATCAGAATCAGTATTTTGTGTGGCCACCACGCGCCGCAATAAGTGCTGCTACACGACGTGGCATGGAGTCAAACAAAGTTTGAATGTCTGACTGAGGAAGAGCATTCCATATCGTTTGTACGCGTACCCAAAGTTCGTCTGCAGACGCAACAGGACGAGGATCACGAGCAAGACGCCGACCAATGACATCCCACACATGTTCAATTGGCGACATATCCGGGGAACACGCAGGCCAAGGAAGAAGCTGTACCTGCTGCGTGCAAAGAAGGATTTAACAATCCGAGCAGTATGAGGGCGGGCATTGTCCTGTTGAAATACAGCGCCTGGCAAGCTTTGAAGGAAGGGAACAGCTTCGGGCTGTAGAACTTCACGGATATACCGGTTGCTGTTCAGATTGCCCACAATTCGTAGCAATTGAGATCGTCTATGATATGCTATGGCGCCCCAGACCATAACTCCGGGTGTTCGTCCACTGTGGCGTTCGATAATGCACTCCGGAAGGTGGCGTTCACCGGCATAGCGTCTGACACGAATGCGGCCATCATGGTACCACAAATTAAAGCGGGATTCGTCAGAAAACACGACATGCTGCCAATCAGCACGCCAGTCTCTATGCTGATTGGCCCATTGTAGCCGCAGGCGGCGATGGTCGTGCGTTAGGGGGATCCTGTATAAAGGAGTCCGTGCGCGCAGTCCACACTGCAGCAGACGTCTACGAATTGATGAAGCACACAATGAAACACCTGTAGCTATTGACCACAGTGCTGCCAATTGTCTAGAGGAAGCTGTACGGTCCGTCCGCGCCATGCGGACCAGGTGTCTATCATCGCGAGCTGACGTCACATTTCGGGGTCCACTCCCGGATTTCCGAGTTGTCCGACACTCGTCCGTCCACTGCTTCCAAACGCGCATCACTGTGCTGCTGTTACGCTGCACACGAGAGGCTACTGCACGATACGACAATCCAGCTTCACGAAGGCCGATGATTCTCCCTCGTTCAAACTCTGTAAGTTGTTCAAATCTCGCTCTCTTTCGTCGACGAGGCATAAGTACAGATTGAGTTAACGTTTACCACTAGCAGATAACCACCGATAACCATACACGCTTCGCTACAGGCGTCTATTTATTCGGATCCATCAGCCGTTCAGAGGGCGCTGCTCAGCATACGCATGCGCTACGGATTTGCAATTCTAATCATTTGCATATCATGCGCTACTTTGCATTTCCTGAAAATTTCAGCTCACTCGCGTAAGTCCTTCATGGTGTTGCAATTTTCACAAACGTGAGTGTATCACACTGAGTTTGCTGAAGACACTGGAACTGATGTATTAGCCGTCATTATGTATTGACTGTTGCAAGTTTGAGAGGCGTGGTTGAAGGATCTTGATGGCTAGAAGTCAAAGAAAGGATACTCGTGGAAATTGTTATTGGCATATTTCAACATGCATGGATTCGAGTTAAAAACAAAGCATTTCAGGAGGAAAAAAATACGTACGTTTTCATAATTCATGGAAATGTTCTCGAACGTTTTGCCAAAAAAAATTGTATTTAGTTAAATAAACAATAATGTACATAATAATTAAGTAAGGTGTAACCTCGGTTTACGAAATTATTTCGTTCCTAATGCAGTTTGTTATCCAAATTAGTCGTAAACCGAAACTATTTTCCCCGAAAAAAATTATTGTCAACTGAGTTTAATGTGTTTTTGAGCTATAAATTGCTGTTTATTTAAAAGTTTTAAGAGTACTTTGTGCACAAGGTCCTAATACAAAATCAATGGAAATCTTTAAAAAAATTGAGCACAATATCAACCCATTAGCGCCCAAATTATTTTTCCTCAAAGCAATCAGATAAAAATCTAGATTCTAAGATATTTTACCTTCAATACTCTCCATTAGTTTTAAAAAATGAAGTACTAAAAATAGATCGCTGGACGTCTGCGTGATATTTTTAGCATATAGTAGTCGAATTAGTATTACTTCAAAAAATGTTTAAAAAGAAAAAAATAGATAAAAAGATAAGCAAAAATGCACCACTTTAAAGCATGCATACATTTCAAAATGCTTGGAAACATATAAAAAATAATTTATATAGTAATAATAAAATAGAATAATTAATGCAGCACTTAAATTATGAATGCTTCAGTTTCTGAAACTTTTAAAAGACATAAAATGGGAAAAAGCACAAACGAAGCACTTAAATACATGCATATTAGGAAAACTGAAAAATCACGTAATAAACGAATATACTACTAATAACATAGAGTATTTACAATATTTCGTGTCAAATTTTTAAAGAAAGTTTTACTTAAAATGGTACTGTACTCTATACAAAACGTATGAGATCTTGAAACCTGCAAACTGCCAGCGTCTATGCTCATTTCGCTGGCCTATTATTTTTATAGTATACTTTGTCATAACGGATATCATCACTAGCACTGCTTCTTGAGGTTGAAGGGAAGCTGTAAGGCCGACATTTTAAAACTTCGATCCAGAATTTCAAATGATTTATATCTACAGTTCCTCACAAATCTTCCATTATCATGGAATTAGATCCATGGGTATTTCTATACAGAATGCTTGCATTCTCTAATGCCATGTCAGTAGTTCGTGTGAACAAACACCAGTACTATTTTCACCTCTAATTGCAATATATAATTTCACCTCTAATTGTGCTTTTCTAATAGCAAACCATGATGGTCTATCCTTCACATATATTTGTTATAAATATTTATTTAATGCGGTTGCGGGATTTTTACTTACTCCTTCTTCTCAGTAGATCATCTTTGCACTTTTTCTGAAACGATAGAGTCAACTCCAATCTTTCAAATTCGTCGTCTGCCAATAGTAGTTCAGTTTTCCCAGCAATACCCCTTATATACGGAGTGTCTAAATTCTCAACGTCAGTTTATTCTTCATCGTCAGTTCGTGAACTTCAGGTGGTACAGTAGTAAAATCATCTTCACTTTCCTTACAAAACAAGTATATATATATATATATATATATATATTTGTTTTATTTAGTACGTGTTCCGCCATTAGGCACTAACATGAAAAGGGAAGGCTGCTCTGTGGAGGACTGTTTAAGAGAAACTGGCTTATATACACGTTACACATGGAGAAAATAACGAAAACGTCCATGTAGCCAGCCCGTTCACTGGGACTCGAACTCCGAACTAAACTACAAGTGTTCAGTGACTTTTACCCCCAGTGGGCCGAAGACAAGTATTCAACCGCATCGTGCACGTTAGTGAATATTTTCCTGTTTATAGTTTCAATCTAAAGAAGAACGGAAAACCACTTATCTTACTGATAACGGTAGAAAAAAAGAACGCCTTAAAGTCCAGTGATCTATTTATAGTATATTAACATCTGGCTGCGAATTTCTACTAACTAAATTTATTTTGAACAAAATTGCGTCATGGCTAAATAGCTACACCTATAAAGAGCTAAAAACGACATTCCGAGAAACTTGCCCCAACTTTATTTTCCCACTGCGGGATAACAACTCTGGCAATCGAGGAAAACGTATGACATTTGAACTCAAGATTGCTTTCGCTTACCTCGTGTGGAGTTTCATCACTCTAGAATGCATTATAGGTAATTAAAAAGTGCTTTAGAACACTTAGTCTAGCCGTTTAAAAATATACTTCTGGGCGTTAATGTGTCAAAGAGGTATACATGAAAATCTAATTTGGATTAATCATACCTTTGCGAAGGAAAATAGACGTCATAAATGATGAAGAAACAAAAAAGATAAATGTTAGAATAGAGAAAAAGAATTCTTTTTCCATAAAAACCATCAGTTAGCTGTCTTTCTAGGACATCTAACTTTATCTTTTCTTTAACGTTTAGCCCACTCCACTCATTCACGGAGCCTCTGCTACACACAAAATTTATCCAATGGTATTTGTTGTTGTCCGCGTTTTAAAGTGCTTTAACAATGAGACATGGCATTCTCACTGAACATGTATTGCTGTAGCTTGCTATTGCATTGTTACGGTAATATCACCGTATAAAACTTTGTAAGGTTTATCTTAAGTTTATTAACAGTTATTTTAACTTTTGTATCTTTCCTATCTTATTCTAATTTCAGCTTACAATTTCCTGCCAGAACGTAAATTCAGAAACGCAGTTAATGCAAATGAGAAAGAGTACTATTTAAGTCGGGACTTCACTGATTTCCAGAGAGAGAGCCTGATTCCCTGACGAGCGCGCATTTGCCTTTTGGCTAGGTCTCTCTTAGCTACTGTTACGCTCGGCCATACCTTAGGCCCTTGCTTGGCTTCGCCGATTTAATTAATACTTAGGGGCTAACTAGTTAGATCTCTGATAGCTTCGGCTATACCTTTCAAAGAGCTTAGTTAAGCTAGTTTTAGTTTAAATTATTATTATTTTAAGTTAAAACCCGAGTGGCGGCTTTGTGTAAAGTTCCAAGTAGGAACTGATTGTTAATACACTGAAAAATAAAGGGTTGTAAACTATCTTTAAGTCTTACGACTTCTGTTTACACACGAGAGATTATTCCCTTGTTAGTGTTCGCAGGGTTCTAAGTTAGAACTGTAGAATGAAATAGTAAAACCCCACATTTGGCGCCCGAAATTGTTCTTAACGAACCATGCCGCTGGGTAGTGAAGATTTCTCGTTGACCCCTCCCACCCTTCAGTTCCCTCAGGCACAACCGAACCCGATGGAGGGATTTGGATTCATCTTGGAGACAATAAGAGCGGCGATGAAGCCAAAACAGCAACGTTTGACAGCAAAGGATCCGTAATGACCTTTTTGGAACAGCTGGAGTTACACTTCACGTTATATCCTGTGAATCAGCCACAGAGAATAATCATGGCTACGACGAATTTAAAAGGGCAAGCCCTCAACTGGTACAAGAATATTGGCAAGAATTTGTTGAGGGATCCAGGATCCGAAACGTATACATGGGAGAATTTTAAAAATTCGCTATTCAAAGCATTTCCAGTTGTACAAGATCGCGCAAGACTCGAATCAGAATTATTCAGTAAATATCAAACTAATTTTGTCGAATTAACAGATTTTATCTTAAGGAAAATTCATATTGTCAAAATTATTATATCGAAAAAGGCCCTATAACGAAATCATCGAAATAATTTTGCCGCTGTTGCTTCCGTCAATTAAAGATTTTCTTGAAGTTAGAAATCCGCAAGCGCTGGAAATCTTATTTGAATTAGCTGACAAATTTCAGAGTAGGCGAACGGCGGAAGGCGCTCGTGCGAAGAATTTTACGCAGTATTCAAGGTTTCACAATCAAACGAAACCTCAAGCCCAGCAGAATTCCTATCGACAAGAGGGGAAGGTAGGAAAGCCGGATAGAAGGAAAGCCGGTTAGAACAAAGCGTGGAAAAATAAAAAGGAGCTGGACAAAGGGGGCGAAAAAAAAATTTAAACTAATCATGGTGACTAGGAAGAGGGGGAAGTCACCGAGTGAGAAGATAAATCCCTCAGAAATCAAGCTGAATACGGTAGTCGTCTAAAATTTGGCCTTGCCAGAAATCCAAATACTGCTAAATGACGTCCCTACGACCGCCTTACTAGATACCGCGGCTCAATGCAGCTTCCTGTCGCAGGATTTTTTTAAAAAACATTTTCGTCGTTACAGACTGTTTAAGACAAAGGACAACGCGTGATTGCTGCTCAAGGCAAACAGTGTGTCTGCTTGGGAAACGTGGGCTGCATATTCAAACAGAAAACGAGGTCCAGAAAATAAACTTTCTCGTGGTAAAGAATTTGCTAACCGCAGTCATATTGGGGGTTGATTTCTTATGCGCAACTAGCGCAAAAATTAATTTCAAAGATTCTACCTTACAGGTCAAGATGGATAAAATGGAAGTTGAACAAGCCGCCATGCCGGAACTTGAGCTAAATCACCTCGAAGAAGGATAAAAAGACAAGATTCAAGAACTGGTAAGAACATTTCCAGTAATTCTATGAAAACTTGGGTCCTGCTAGATTATCTCACACACCATCAATACTGATAATGAGCCCCCAATTCGGTATAAGCAATACAGGTATGTCTGAGTGAAAGAAGACATTCTCCAGCAATACATTAAGAAAATGCTCGAGGATAAAATAATTACGCCAAGTACCAGGCCCTATGCTAGTCCTGTAGTTTTGTGTAGAAAGAAGAATGGACTGCCACCCGCAGACCCGAACGCATGGAGATTCGCTATTGGTTTCCGGAACTTAAATAGCATAACAAAATACACCACATATCCCCTCCCGATATTAGATGAAATTATAAGAAAAATTCGGTCAACTAAATGTATGACAACCTTAGACCTGACGTCAGGCCATTTTCAAATTGCAATAAAACCCGAGGATGTCGAAAAAAAGCGTTAATTACAAAGTCAGGAGCTTATGCCTTTTTTGAGAATGCCGTTTGGCTTAAGCGGAGCTCCGCCTACATTTCAAAACGGCATGAATATTGTTTTAGGGCCAGTTTTGGGTAAAAGTACGTCATTTATCTCGATGATATTATTGTAGCAAGCGACACCCTAGAAGAACACATTAAACATTTAGAGGAAGTGTTTAAATTATTATATGAAGCCGGCCTTAAAGTTAATCATAAAACGTGCAAATTTGCCGCCAACGAATTGAGGAACCTCGGCTATAAAATCTCGAAAAACGGTATAGAAACTGACAATTCGAAAATTTTATCGATCAAAAGTTACCCACCGCCAAATACGGCTAAGACGTTATCGCCCATCTTGGGGACGTGTTCCTATTATAGAGTATTAATTAAAGATTTTGCTAAAATAGTTGTTGCCTTTGTTGTTTGCCTTTGTTGTGCTTACGAAAAAAGACTAGGTTCACATGGACAGCGGAGGCGAGCACGGCGTTTGAAGAATTGAAACACGCCTTAAGTAATGCCCCTGTTCTTAAATTCCCGGAAGGGGATCAAAATTTAGATATCGCAGCAGACGCATCAGACTACGCAGTTGGCGCAGATCTTTCTCAAAATGGGCAACCGACAGCTTTTTTAGCAAGACGCTTAATCAAAATCAGCGAAATTATACTGCAACTGAGCGAGAAACTCTCGCTGTCCTACTACCGTGCAAAAATTTCGGGTGATCTTTAAGAGTCCACCAATAACTCTATATTCAGATCACGCGTCAGTTAGTCGCCTATACTCGGGAAAAAATCTGTTGCCTCGGCTCATACGTTGGACACTAATACTGCAAGTGTATTACCTAATTATAAAACACACGCCTGGGAAAGAAAAGGTACTTGCAGATGACTTTTGAGGATTAAGATCAATGAAGACGGAAATACAATTAAATGTACGATGCTAACGGCGAAAATAATTGAATCCCGGGAAACAATAATCGCCGAGTTAAAAACGGACCCACAATTTAAAGATATTTTTGCTTACCTGGAAGATCCCGAAAATTTTGAGCATGTAGACTTAACGGCTATTCGCAATAGGGCAGCCCATTATAAAATTATAGATAAATTGCTCTTTTACACGAAAAGAACCGATAATCAAGAATTGCGGCCGGTAGTCCCAATGCGTTCACGCTTAAGTATTCTAGAGGAGCTCCATGACTCGAAATTAGGAGCTTATCTTTGTGTTAGGAAAACCCTGCAAAGGGTCCGCGAAGCGGTATATTTTCCGCAGTTATACAAAGTTGTGATGGCGCATGTCAAGTCATGTGACTTGCGTCAATTAATTAACGATGTTAATTACAATCCAGCCGGGTACTTAAATAGCATAAAAACCACTTTCCCAAATGACTTGTTTGGCATTGATTTGCTTAGTCCCTACCCTAGAACAAAGATTAATAGAAACAGATACTTGTTAACCATCGTGAATTATTTCTCAAAATGGGTAGAAATATTCTCCTTAAACGGGCTTTAGCAAAAATAGTAGCAGATTCGTTTCTAAATAAATATATTTTAAAATACTGGGCTCCAGTATAAGTAATATCAGATAATGGTGGGCAATTTCTAAGCAATTTATTTGAAAACCTGTGAATTTTTAGATGGCGTATGCCACCTAAAAATGGCACCTTATAAACCGCAATCAAATATTGCGAAACTCGTAAATAAAAATATAGTTAAAATTATTCGGGGATATGTTAAGAATTATCATGACCTTTGGGACAGCTGCGTCAATGACTTAGGCTTTCCCTTGACAACAGCAAAGCATGACACTACAAAAAAAACCCGCAGAATTGTTCTTAGGAAGAAAACTTTTAACGCCTCTGGATAAGCTTCTTTTCGTTCAACAAAAACAGGAAGAGTTTAAATTAAATTTTATTCAGAAAATTATTGAAGAGGCCGTCAAAAATTCTGATGCGGTGAGGTCGAAACAAAAGTTGTACTATGATAAAAAGAGATGTGACGTAGAATATACCATAGGGGCCAGAAAGTGCTAAAATTAAAGAAACGAAGGCAACATCAACAAGATCCAAGCTCCGCCAGAAGACGAGTACTAAACAGACAAAACTTCCCCTTCAACAAAAGCCAGCGCCTATGGGACAGCGGTAAAGGCTCTTCCAAGATAAGCGAAGAAAACCGCAAACTACAGAACCCAAGCTACAAGATGATACCACAAGAATATGCCAGCCGAAAGCAAATACGAAAATAAAGCAACCCGACCATGCGAGGTCTTTTCAGGAACCCAGAAGAACTAAGAGGGTTTTTAAAGATTCAGAAACAAGGTCGGCAAGGTACAAGCCAAAGAGAAAATTGGAGTTCCAAAAATCCTCAACCCACAAGGAAAGCTCCCCGTTTCAACGCCCGAGGAATGAAAAGAAAAGAATATCCAGAACCGAATACCAGCCGTCCGAGACGACTTAGAGTCCGAAGTTTGGCAGCTCCAACATTTCAAGAGCTCTGCGCCAAGAGAATGCAGGAATATAGAAGCCAAAAAGATAAGTGAAAATTTTCCTTGTTTTTTATTTTGTATTGAAAGTTCGATTTATGTCATGTGTTTAAAGTTGCTAAATACTGCTGAAAGCTAGAAATTGAATTCGCAAGTTTACGAGAATGTATTTGTAACTATCTGTTAAATGGAAAAGAAATTGAATTCGCAAGTTATCGAAAATTTATTTTGTAAATACTTTCTTTTAGAATTCTCAAGTTCCGAGAAACTAATTTCTGAATATGTTTACTCGATCGATTTCAATTCTGTTAACTGAAAGATTGTAGTCAAGCTTTTTGAATTTTGTATAACAACTATAACGAATGATGTAAAATGAATTTTAAAGTATTAAGTGTTAAAATGTTCTATTGAATGTGAAATGCTAATGTTAGCTTCTAAACTATTGTAAAACTTAAACTGATACAAATGTATGTTTTGGTCAAGCATGACTCTAAGTATCTTTGTGTAAAAGACGAATTGAATGATAATATAGATTAGATGTGCGTAAAGTTAGGCTCCCCAGGCTTCACGTAACAATTTTAAAATTTAAGCTCTAGTTTTGTGTTTAAAGTTTTAGGTCTAGTTTTGTGTTTAAAGAGTTTTCTAAGGCCTGGAAAGTCGACTTTATAACAAATCGTAGCAGTTGGATAGTGGTAGTATGTTGTCGGGGAATTACAATATAAAAACATCGTCTCACTCAGAACAATTTCTGGAGAGCATGGGGGAAGAAGAATTAAAGTTTCGTGTGAATGAAAATGTTTGTGGGCCAAACTAATTGCAAGAAAGAGTAATTATAACACTTCGAAACTGTTATGAAAAGAACTAATACTTTTTCCTTCCAGAGGATTGGAAGGTGAAGACTGGCGTCTGATTGAAAGAAAAGAGGAAGTAGATGAATGTAAAACCTGTTCAAATTGTGAATCTATATTTTCTTATTTTTAATCTAGCTTTAGATATTTGTGTAAAGTTGGTCCTAAACAGAAAAAGTTTTAATGATGGAATTCATTCAAGAAAGAATTTCTAGAAGTTTAAAATTTTGATACTAAAGACTTATTGTCTGCAATTTAAACTCTGAAACAAGGTCATTTAAGACCTTATTCATCCAGTAGTTAAATTCTGGTGGGAAAAGATATAAGGTTTATTAAGTTTATTAATAGTTATTTTAAGTTTTGTATCTTTCCTATCTTATTCTAATTTCAGCTTACAATTTCCTGCCAGAATGTGAATTCAGAAACACGGTTAATGCAAATGAGAAAGAGTACTATTTAAGTCTTGACTTCACCGATTTCGAGAGAGAGAGTCTGATTCCTGACGAGCGCGCATTTGCCTTTTGGTTACGTCTCTCTTAGCTATTGTTACGCTCGGCCATACCTTAGGCCCTTGCTTGGCTTCGCCGATTTAATTAATACTTAGGGGCTAACTAGTTAGATCTCTGATAGCTTCGGCTATAGAGCTTAGTTAAGCTAGTTTTAGTTTAAATTATTATTATTTTAAGTTAAAGCCCAATTGGCGGCTTTCTGTAAAGTTCCAAGTAGGAACTCATTGCAAATATACTGAAAAATAAAGGGCTGTAAACCCTCTTTAAGTCTTACGTCTTCTGTTTACACACTTCAGAGATTATTCGCTTTTTAGTGTTCGCGGGGTTCTAAGTTAGAACTTTAGAATTAAATAGTAAAACCCCACATTAACACCTTAATCTACTTTGCACAAATTTGAAAGATTAAAAACATATGTTCATCTTTCTTTGAAGACAATTCCTCCATTAATGTCTTTTGTTGCTACTTCTGAAGAAATTAAAGTTCCTTTTTATTGAGCACATTTTTATGGTACTTTACGAACAACTCCACATCTTCATTGTTAACTTCCTAGCCCGGGGCTTTGACTAGTGGCCATGGGCTTTGAACATTTCGTCGCGGATAAAAAACTCCTCAGTGCTAAAACCATCAAAATCTTTGCTGGACACAATACGGCAGTAACAAGGTCCCATACGCCAATTGCTGCCAAATTTTGTTAATGAGAGTTAAGCAATTGAAAATGTGAAAATCAGAGTTGCATATTATCAAGTTACAATGCAATTTATTAATAACTGAATTAAATGTAATTGCAAATATACGAAATTGCGATACTTAGGGTACAAAATATCAGCTAAGGGTATCGACACTGAGGATTCTAAAATAAAAGCAATAAAAATTTATCCTCCGCCAAATACGGCAAAAAACTTTCAACTTTTCTTGGCATTTGCTCGTATTACCGTTTTTTCATCCGAACGTTTTCCGATATTGTTGAACCTCTGTTAGTTTTAAAACGGAAGAAATCTAAGTTTACGTGGACAGCGGAGGCAAACACGGCTTTTGAACAATTAAAAACAGCTCTAATTAATGCCCCAATGTTAAAATTCTCGGATTAGGACAAGAAGAGATCGCGGCTGATGCTTCAGATTACGCCGTGGGTGCTATTTTAATGCAAAAAGGGCACCCCTTTGCATTTTTAGTAAAACATGAAACCAGACACAATGGAATTGCACAGCGCAGGAAAGGGGAAACGTTAATGGCAGCTCAGAAATTCAGGGTCTATTTTAGAAAAGCCCCAGTTACAATCTACTCAGATCATGCGTCCGTAGATAAATTATATTCTGGAAAGGATTCAACTCCTAGATTAATTATATGGACCTTAAAGTTACAAGACTACAACTTGATAATTAAGCACACTCCCGCAAAGAAAATACCGTGGCCGACGCGTTGTCAAGAATTAAACTGGAAGAAAATGGTGATAAAAAATGTGTTTCGTTAACTTCTAAAGTTTAAGATTCTTGGGAGACAATCATATCTCAATTTCTCAAGGGTCCAGAGTTCGGTAATATCTATTCTTATTTAAAGGATCCAGATAATTTGAACATGCACATCTTGCTGCAATTGGAAATAGGGCCCAAAATTATGAGATCATAGACAATCTGTTGTTATGAATTTAAACCAGTCATCCCAGCTACACTGTGTCTAAGCATTTTGCAGGAACTCCATGACGCTGCAACAGCTGGACATTAAGGGGTGAGGAAAATGGTGCGTAGAATACGCGAGGGTGTGTATTTTCCGCAACTACAGAAGATAGTGACAGCACATGTCAAGTCCTGTAATTTATGTCAGTTAATTATAGCCCGGCCGGATATCTAAATAGTATTCGCGCGACTTTTCCAAATGAAATCCTGGGAATAGACCTTCTTGGCCCTTTTCCTCAAAATGAGTTAAATAGAAACAGATATCTTTTGGTGTTTGTAGACCATTTTCCTAAGTGGATAGAAATAATTCCCTTAAAGCGAGCGTCGGTTAAAATAGTCGCAGATACGTTCTTACATAGGCGTATTTTAAAATACAGTGCACCGTTAAAAGTAATAAGCGATAACGGAAGGCAGTTCGTTAGCCAAATTTTTGATAATCTGTGCAAAGGGCTTGACATACGGCATTGTTATGTATTACATATTTCAGTTGTGATTTAAAATGTTTTAAATGTAATGATTTAACTTATTTTGCTTCAGACTTAAAGATTAATTTGTTTTTATTTTTGTAGTTGAATTTAAGTTTCTTTGCCTTGTTGAAAAGTAATTGTTGTCATTTAAATTGTTTTCTTGACAGCTTTGGTTAACGCTGATTTTTAAGTTGCTTGAGTAATTAATTTTTTCTTCTTTTCTTTTGGTTGGTTAACTATTTAAATTTTTGTTTAGTTAAATTTTTTTCCTTAACTTGGTTGTTAATGTTAATCTCTTGATAAGTTGACCCTTAAGGTCAATCTTTTTAAAGTTCTTCTAAAGTTTTTTTACACAAGTTGGTGTTTAAAGTTTTAATTAAGTTTTAACGTGCCCCCTTATTTTCTGACTATGGTAGTCATTTTGGTGTTGTGGAGAACATAAATTTTTTTTCATACTTGATTATTATATTTTAACTGAAGTAATTTTTATTTCCTTACTATGGTGGTCGTGTTTGGTGTTGTAATAAACCCAAGAAAATTATCTATTTAATTATTATATTTTAATTGAAGTACTTTCAGCATTGAAGTTAATTTGTGTTTTTTAAAATAAAAAACTAATACCATATTTTTTCGAAAACTTTTCCGTTGCTTTGCGGGGATTCCAAATTATTTACGATCTTGTTTTTCACGCCAGACTGGGTCTGGGAAGCATCTGTCAACAAGAAGAACTTCTGCACCCTGCTGGAGAGGGTAATTTCAACGTTACTAACCTTACGCCAAGGTCGTGGGGACGGGGCGATTTCCTTACTTGCAGGCTTTTTCTGTGATGGAGTGAGACCCCTTGACGAGGCTAGTTCTGCTGAGAGGTGATTGACCTTGGTGGATCAGCGATTATTCGCCTATTTCTGGAGTTCGAACTACATTGGCTTCACCTTCCTGTGTGTTTTTCCCCTGGGGTTGCCGGGCTGTTGGCTGTTTTCTTACCATCTAAAATCGCCAAACGAGCATTTTTGGCGAAAGGAGTAAAAAGGCTGGGAGCTAGCTACGACGGCAGAGAGAGAGACCAGAACGAGGAGAGAGACATTGACGACGACGAGAAAAGTACTATCTGGAGCCACGAGAGTTGCTGTCTGCTTGATAGAACGATGTATGAAGGAAATGGAGGAGAGAAACCACCTAGGTTGGGCGACGAAATGAGGACGAACCCCACGTAGATGGGGCGGAAGGCTCCGAAGCTACCTTTTCCTGTTCAGATTTTCTAATTTTCATTCTTTCTTTTTAGTGGAAGGCTCCGAAGCTACCTTTTCCTGTTCAGATTTTCTAATTTTCATTCTTTTCTTTTTAGTTAAAATGTGGCTGCGCTGTGACGTGGCCGAAGTTCACTTGTCGACGATGAAAACCAGCCTGTATCTACTATGTTAACTTCACTGTTTGGAACGGTATGAGAATTTTTTTGTTGTTATTCCACCTCACCGCCACCAATGTAAATATTTGTATTCAGTCAGATATCTCTTAATAAATTCTAATTTTAATTTTAACTTTTCTTGTAATGTTTTCACTTTTTAATTTAGAACACTGGACCCAGTAGCATTTAAGCACAACGCCCAAATTTAATTATTTTGTTGGAGCTTAATTTTTAACACTATTTACTGTTTTCCTTGAAGCATAGTTACTGTATATTGTGTTTATCATGTATGTCACAAACTTTACATATTCATGTTATTTAGAAATGGTTATCCAAATATTGACTTTCATTTGATATTGAATTTAAAACATAAACTTAAGCTCTTAAATAAGTATAAAAAACTCCAACAGCATATGAAAATGGTCCCGTACAGACCACAAGCAAACATCACGGAAAGAGTTAATAAAAACATTGTTAAAATAATTAGAAGTTACATTAAAAATTATCATAAACGCTGGGATGGCTGCATTGATGAGTTAGTCTATGTTTTAAGAACTGCTAAGCATGATACAACGGGTAAAACGCCATTTGAATTATTCTGGGTAGGAAGATTTTGACACCTTTAGGCAAATGTTTTTTCGTCCAAGAACCAGAACCAGAATTTAAACAGGCAAACATTCAAAAGCTGAGCTGATCGGTGAAGCTTTGAAACATTGAGGTGTAGCAAGAGAGCAGCAGGAAATGTATTATGACAGAAGACGTCGCGAATCAGATTTTAAAGTGGGGGATAAGGTGCTTAAAATAAAATCCCTTTGTCTTGTGCGCCAGAAAATGTTGTGTTAAACTCGCCTATAAATTTGAAGGGCCTTACGTAGTACAGCAGATCGTCGGGGCTGTGATTTATTTAAAATCAGATTCGGGAGAAAGAATAAAGACCATTCCGAATCAATTAAAACTATACTATGAATGTAAGGACTTTGATGTTCTGAATAGTTCCTTGTAGGTTTCCTAATCAGAAGAGGCGGCTTCCTTAGAAGCGACTTCGACCACACTAGAACTTCCTCCACCCGCGATAACAAAGAACAAAGCAGACGACAAATTCTCAGATAAGCAGAATTCCGGAGAAAAGAATCCCTCAACATGTGGAAAATCCAGGGAAAAAAATTTCAAGGGTGAAAGAAAGGATAGACTAGAAACAAGCATCGCCATGCTATGGCAAGGTCTCGCAGTAGACAACCCTAGGATAAATCAAGGAGGCTGCATAAAGAACGAATAATACAAACAAGACCACTGGTCGGTAAAATTAAAAACAGACCTGTCGAAGTTCAAGGCCCACAGCAAAATCCGAAGCAACCGAGAATTTGCAAGCAAGTTCTCGACGACCGACGACCAAAGAACCAGTTTTCCGGCCAGCAAGAGGAAGAAATGCGAAATGCGATCATTCAACCCTAAAAGAAGAATGACCCGAGGTGAAAAGAGAAAAAGCCAGTTCCCACCACCGGACAAAAAGCAAAGACTGAGAATCTCTAACGTGAATAACCTGACATGGACTGAGTTCTGCAATAAAAGGATGGCTGAATACCAAGCGACGAAAAACAAAGATAAGTGAATTTTTCAATAAATCTTTTCTGTTGTGTAAATTTGCATGAAAGTGTTTCAAATACGAAGTCACATTGTAAAATCTACGGTCTCGGTTGAGGACTAAAGTTTTTTTAGTTTTATTTGGCGAAAACACAAAGTATAGTGTATTGTAGAATGCAATGTTAATGTAAAGAACTAGTAGTTCTGTTTTATTTATATTAAAACGCTAAAAGATCTGGCCTGATACAAGCAGCTTCGTATTAGTACTTGTTAATGAAAATTTGTTTTTAAGTTCGCCCTTTTGGTGAGAAAAGGATTCATTCAAGTAAAATTTTCATTTTATTCTTTATTGTCTTAAAAGTATTTGTTTGTAAAATGTGAAAATATCTGTTGTGTTAAAGTAAATGATACTTTTAATGAAGGTTTAAAGCTCAAAATAGCATATATAATAAGTGTATAGTGCTAAAACCTCAAAATGTAAAGTTAATGTATTTAATATTTAATGTATTCTATTGAAGTCGCTTAAACGAAATATTAGCCAAGTCAAATCATGCGATTTTGAGCGAAAGCCTGCATGTGTTTAAGCCGAATGTGGAAAAATATTTGGTATGCATGTGTTTTGTAGAGCTTTCCACTAACACTCTAGTTAATTTTCATGTTTATTAGCTCATGGAGAATTACTAGAATTTAGGGTGCGTCTAAGAAGGTCGATGCGCGTTTAGGTGAAGTGTTTCTTCACTGTAACATTTTACACTTGCGTTTTCACCGCTTATTGTGGAGAGCTAAAAAGAGGATTAAGTTTAAAATTTAAGCATGAATGTGAAATGAGTAAATGTGACCGGAAAAACCGTAATGTTCTGAAAAACTGAGAAAGCCACGATAAATGCAAAAGGGTTAGAAACTCAAATTAATGTATTGTGAAATTAAAGTGTTATTTATTGGTTGATAGAAAAATGTATTCGTAAGTATTCCTTCCAGGTGACTGGAAGGACAATAATGAATCCCCTACTCAAAGCTATGAGAATGAAGCAAGTTCACCGGAAGAAAAAAAGAGGAAAAGATTTCATTCTGTTATAATTTAAACTTTAGTATTTCTATATAAACGGGGCTTAGGAGCTGTTAGTTGTAGAATTTAACAGTTTGTAACTGGTCTTTAAGGACCTTTATTTAGGTCTGATAAATTCTCGCATGTGCAACTGTAGGGATTTATATTTATTTTAAATAACCAGTTTAATTTAATTTTAAGTTCCTTTCCTATAAGCCTTCATTCCCCTAATTGTCAATGCCATAATATTTAAATTTGGTAGCGCGCGTAAACCCTCTCAGCGTTACGGCCGAATTATTCTGTATAGAAGGCTGCCTTCTATATTCATTATACATGAAAATTTCTACTATTTTTTAATGTATCTGATTTCGGTTTGGATTTATATTGGAAGAAAAGAAATCAAGGTACAAAATGAGACAGTCATTTTTTAATTAAAATCAAGAAAATAACACTTATTCATGACATTTTGAGGAACTTTGAAATTTCAGGGCTAAACCCGTAATGCTCGGTGCAAATTCTACCAGTGGGAGAAAAGGTTTAAGTATCAAGTTCCAGAAGGGACAGTTGGAGAGCGCGGGAAAACTCTGTGCTTGTTGTAGCGCGAGCTTCGGCTTAGCTTTAATTGCTGGTTAAACGTGGCGTAACAGCTATTACTTTGCTGCCTCTAAATTGTCAATGCTCTGGGAGGAAACAGGATTGTCTGAGCCCTGCAACATAATTCTTGTTAATATCTTCAAATTTTAAGTTTAGTTCTTACTGTTTCAGTTACCGCCCAATCAGAGTCGTAGTGTGTTAGCGTCGAGTTTACGCATTGTAAATAATTAAAGAGTGTAATAAAGGGTAGCTTTAACCCTTCTTCTGTGCAGTCACTACTCTTCAAATTTCACTCAAAAGTTAGACATCAGACCTTAGACAGTAGCTGATGCTTTCTTGAAAGCTAAGAAATACGTTATTTCAACCGTTAGTTTCTCAATCTCAGTTCTTTCGTGGTCTTGCTAAAAAATATTTGAAGTTAGAAACATCTTTAGCTCAGTATGTACAAAATATTTGGATAGTTACATCAGTTACGTTGTTATGCTATCATAAATGTATTAGCCATGCATCATTGATAGTAATGCATCATCAAATTAAAATGCATTTAATTTTCTGTACGTGCAATTGATAGCTTTTGCCACTATTTGCAGCATCATTATAATCAGTGAATAATTGTGCCACTGCTATATCCTTACATAGAAGCTCTCCCACCAATACTGATTGTCAAGACAGCTGAATATTGGAAGTTTGACCCTGATTCAATCTAGGTGAACGGCCTGACTGCGTGGATGGTTCTCTTGCCAGTTTTCCTGAGAAATTCATCCAAAAGGCATCCCTCTCTTTAGATAACTCTCATATGCTTAACCATATTCAAATAACGAAGTAAATCTAATTTTACACAGAATCGTTTAGTTTTAGTTTATTCATTATACTTTTCTATTTTTTCAGAACATTCCTAATTTTTGAAATCTTTTTTCCTTCAGTTTTCTGAGTCTGAATATTTCTTTGGCATCGGTTACAAATACGATTCAAATATTTCAAACGGACAAATGATTGATTAAAAAAACAATTTAACACTAGGTTTACATATATTTTCGTCTAACCTGTATTTAGGCATACCGACAAGTTGACAAGCATACGAAACCACGCATTTTCTTTTAAAAAAAACGAATAATTTAATTTAAAAACTCTTACAGTCTTAACACTAGACCAACCGATCACCGTCAATTTGATGGATTTGTAGTTGTTTTTATCGATGTAAAGGCTATAGAATTTTTAATGTTAACATACTTACCAGAACTTGTACCAGAGCAATCATTGCTGATACTAACTACTCTCCCTAGCAATTCAGTATCTCTTTTTGAATTACTCATAATGACTAAAGAAGGGTATTTCGTCATAATAAAGAAAAACTAGTACTTTCTTTTAATTCTATAACGATGCTGCTAACACTCATAATGGTATTCTTCAGGATCGTCTCTACTCACCCTAACTGTTTCTAAATTTGACACATTGACTGGAACTCAACACATTGACTGTACAGATCGTTCCTTAGTCTTAAGACAAATGTTTTATACGCTTTAGAGACGTACGATTGACAAATAATCACATGTGACATACCCCTTGCTTTCGCAAACGGCGGTGCGTTGATATTGGATTCGAAGTTATCAAAAGCTGTTTCCATTGAACTATGATTTTGATTTAGTATCTACAATATTTTAATTACAACTCTTACAATTGTCGCCAAAGAAACAATTTCATAAAAAAACCTAGGTTTGTTGCAATTAACTATGAAACTTACCCGTCATTTGACGGGTGTACGTAGAAACAGATATGCATTATACAGAACTCTGAAGGGAAAATAAATTTGGCTATGTATTCGTCTCATCACATCGATAACTGTGGGTATTAATTTGGTTTATTTAGTTATGATAAAGCAATCGCGGGCCATCTGGCTAAAGGAGGAGATGAAGAACTTCTTAAGGATTCTTGAAGGACTTCTTAAGGAAAAGTGTCTCGTATGCACGTTACACCTGGGGAGAACCGCGCAAACGCCCAAGCATCCAGCCCGTTGGCGGGGCTCAAACTTCGGACCGAAATACCGGTCTTTCTCACTTCGCGGCAAGGCAAAAATACATAAAAACTCAAAACGTCTTTATTAAAAATTAAAAACTGTAGAAGAAATAAAATACCAAATAAAGCTTAAACAATTTTTACAATTAAAATTACAGTTTCTACGCACAAACAAGCAATTCGTCCAGCGGGCAAGAAGGCAGATTTTTCGGTACACAAAATGGAAAGTTTACTTTTGGTCCCACTCGGCAAAAAGGCACCGAAGGTGCAGAAACAGATTTAATTCACTTTTCTGCCAAGTTTCAAATGTAAACAAATATGACAGCTATAGTAAAAATATTAGATTTAACCTCACTTAAATAACTTTTAAATTTAGATAACATGCAAAATAAATATTAATTTAGAAGTCAAACAACCAAAATCTTATCTTTCTTATCTTATCTCATCTTTTCATTATATCTTATCACTTTCGTTTGCACTTTGGCAGCTGACACTGCTGGTTCCGTAAAACCGTCGAAACTAGACCTGTGAAAACTTTCAAATACAACACTCATTTTTGATGTTTGATTTCTAAATTAACTTCTAAATAGTTGATAATTCTAAAACTATTGCATGCAGATTAACTAAAGCAGTACAATTCTTAACCGAAAGATAAGATCACCATAATTCAATCACTTTTAAAGCAAAAAATGCACAATTTACCAACATATAAGAATAAAAAATTTGATGTATACACCACATGACTTCTTCGTAGGGAATATTAAATTATTCTAGATTCAGCGTTACATCTCATTCCTTTTATAACTCAGAATGCACCAAAAATTATATCATCTGAAGAATTATCTAATCGTTACCACACGTTCTATTCAAATACTATAATAAATCTAAAACGATGTATTAAAGAAATTAAAGAAACAAACAAAAAAAAACCTTTTCACAAACTGTTCAGTATTTCTCATCCAATTAATTCAGTTCTCACTTAGCGACAAGGCAAAATACGTAAAAACTCAAAATATCTGTATTAAAAATTACGCAGTAAATCTTAAATATTTATTTCCTCGAATAAATTCCAGAATGGATTAAGCATGATTTGATTCGCAATAATAAAACAAGGCGTTATCTTTGTTGTTGCGAAGCTTATATCCTCTAGATTGGCAACAAATCCACTATTCTGCTAGTTTCCAAGGTAAGCAAATACGTCTGGTATGGTAATAATAATTAGGCTTAGCCACACTTGAACAACTTTTAAATTGTTGATAATTCTATAAATATTACATGTAGATTTACTAAAGGCATAAAAACCTTAAACGGAAGATAAGAACAACGTAATTCTATCATTTTTACAAACATATAAGAATAAAGAAACTGAGATCACTAACGCGAGTGAAAGAGTGGATATATATACATACATACATTCATATACTTTTGGTGCAGCCGATTGCAACTAAAATAGGAGGTGCACATCTACATGTTACAGCAGTCCTATGTACAAAATTTCAACGTTCTGAGGCTAATCATTTCTGAGTTATGCGAGATACATACGTACGTATGTACCTACAGATGCTACGAAAAAATCTCTTCTGAATACATATTGAATCAGTTTTATAATTCGTTTGGGTAAAAAGAGTCCTTTATTTTGTTCTTACGTACAAATGTTACGCAAAAACATTCTTAAATTGCATTCGATAGTGGTCAAAATGGATATTTTCTTTAAAATATGATACCCTAAATTATTCGAGATTATAATACTTCCTTTTTACTTCGTACAAGGAAGTAAAAATCTGCTGTGTTCACCACATGAGTTCGTTCTACGGAATATTGATTTATACGCATCTTTCCTGCATTACGTTTAAACTTATTTCCTCGAATTTCATAAGAGATAGATTCCTCATTCAATTATTTCAGTTCTCACTTCGACAAGACGGAAATACATAAAACATTCAAAATATCTTTATTAAAAATTGAAAACTATAAAACATAAATACAGTTAAAACAATTTAAAGAACAATTTTTACAATTAAAATTAAAGTTTCTACGCAAAAACAAGCAATTCAGTCAGCGAGCAAGAAGGCAGATTTATCGGTGCATAAAACTGAGAGTTTACTTTTGTTCTCACTCGGCAAAAAGACGCTGAAGGCGCAGAAACTGACTTAATTTGTTTTTGATGCCATTCTGTGTCAATATATGTGATAATTTAACAACTTAAGTGATTAATTCCAGAATGGATTAGGCATAATTTAATTCGCGATAATAAAAGAAGACACTATCTTTGTTGTTGAGAAGCTTAGTTTCTCTAGATTGGTAACAAATCCACCATTCTGTTAAGTTTCAAATGTAAACAAATATGGCTGCTGTGGTAAAAAATAGGCTTAGCTGCACTAAAACAAATTTTAAATTGTTGATAATTGTACAACTATTGCATTCAGGTTAACTAAAGGCATAAAATCCTTAACCGAAAGATAATTCAATCATTTTTAATGCAAACATGCACAATTTACCAACATATAACAACAAAATAACTCAGTTCAAGAAGCACAGTAACAAGGTAAAATATATATATTTTTATATACTTTTGGTGCTGCTAATTGCCACCAAAAAAGGAAGTCCACAACTACATGCTATATCAGTTCTATATACAAAATTTCGACGTTCTGAGTTTGCTACTCGTTTTGCTACTCGTTTTTGACTTATGCGACATACATACACACATACGTAAGGACGTACGTGCGTACAGACGCCACGAGAAAAATTTCTTTCATTTTAAATCACTTTTATAATTCGTTTGGGGAAAAAGGTACCTGTATTCTGTCCTTACCTACAGATGTCACGCGAAGACATCGTCAAATTGCATTCGATAGAGGTCAAAATGGATATTTTCGTTGAAATATTGTACCCGGAAATTTTCATGATTACAAAACTTCCTTTACTTCGTACAATGAAGTAAAGATGGGTTTTATAATTTGCTCATGAACTCTGAAATCTGTCAAAATGACGCGTCCGTAAATCTAGTGTTAAACTCAATTTCATATAAAAGATTAAATGAAGCAGAACATATATTTTTGAATTCCTTATATTCGTTCATTAACATTTATGTATATATTACTCTAATGTGCCTGAGCAAACTTTTCGAAAAGTTCGTTTTTTTATCATATTTAAACGTTTTTCTGTTTTTTTAATACTTTTCGATTAAAATAGCCTCTTCTTTTCCTGTTCCCAACTACCGGCTGAGAAAATGTTTGCGCCTTCATCTCGTTATCCTCATTAATTTTGCCAAGTTAATGGACTGTATACTATTTAAGTTTATCTCAACCATTAACTGCCGATTTTTTTTCTGTGCATTTTTTACGGTTTCTTCGGGATCAACAAAAAGTCAAGAAGAAGGGATAGGTAAAAAGTTTGAAAAGATTTTCAGTATATAGCAAAATTTCATTCCCAAATAAAGGTCAAGCTTTAGATGCTTGTTGCAACGAAATGCAAAATTATTACTAAGAATAAAATGGTGTTAGAAAAGGAAATCATAGTTTGATATTATGACTGGATTATGGTAAAACGCGCGAATGTTTTCTGCCTGAAGGAGGCGATATCTTTGTAAAGGACTTTTAAGTAAAACTGGCTTGTAATCGGAAAAATCACGAAACTTCATACGTATCCAGTCCATTTGTCAGGATATGAACTCGGATCGAAACTATCAGTAGTCAGCTGCGTTACCTTAATCTAACTCTAATATGAAGTATTATACAGCTAATAAATAACATGACAATTTGTTTGAACAGCATGAGGACGTTGGCATTTTGCTAACAATATATACTCTTACAAATGCTATACACATTCACTGATACACTGAAAATTAAATAAAATATATAAAAAAGGTTAACATGTATTATCTGGTATCAGTCAATACTAACTATCAAGGCATACTAACCCTTGGCTGTGATTCCTGCGGACTTTCGATAAACCTAGAAGCTATTCCAGATTCTTCCAAACAGATCAAATTTTTAGCTTAGGTCCTGCTTGATTCATTTTTGCAGAGCTAAAGGAGAGTGAGGATGCCTTGTGTTTTTACCTCAAAGTTAGCCTCTAGTTTAGTTGGTTCAAAGGAAGTCACTTTGCTTTTTCTTTAGCAGAGTTGATATTTAGATACAGACAGCCTGGTAACTGAATGAGCATATATATAAACGTTTGGTGCAATCGATTGCAACCAAAATGGGAGGTGCACAACTACATATTATAGCTGTCCTATGTACAAAATTTCAACGTTCTGAGGCTACTCATTTTTGAGTTATGCTAAATAAATAAATAGGTAAGCGTATGCGAGATACACACAGATGTCACGAAAAAAATGTCTTCTGGATCCACTTTAAATCCATTTTACACTCCATTTTGGGAAAAAGAGTCCTTTAAAATGTTCTTGCGTACAGATGTCATGCAAAAACATCTTTCAAATGGATTCAAAAGCGGTCAAAATGTTCTCGATTACTTCCTTTACTTCGTACAAGGAAGTAAAAATAGTGATATTTTTATTAATATATCTATTTTAATACTACATATGATTTAATTTTGGGTTATAATGCAGGTTTCGAATTACATTCGACTACTAATTTTTAAGAATATTTTCAGCAGAATTGTAATTGAGGAATTTCTTGGTTTTATTTATTTACTCTCGCGGAGTCATATTATATCAAAATCGTATAAAAAATTGTTTGAGAAAGCATAACCGAGTGTGGTCAACTTCTCCCCGACGAAAACATTAGATATTTTTACCACTTTACGCTTACTTTCGAAAGACTGTCTTGACAGCTTTAAGGGAAGCGACTGTCTCTGTAGAAACATCGTAAACTTCTCCGGCGGTGACAGTTATGAGACCAATCGAAACAAACCATACAAAAATGGCGTGGGAGAAAGTTATTTTCCTCTGAAAGAAACGTATACCCCGAACAAAAGTCACTCTAGGATACAAAAGACAGTTCTTTTCATATTATTTAAATAGCTGAAGTTATATATATTATACATTATAATACAAGTTATGCATATTGTAATTTTATATTTTTTATTACACAATTCTTTTTATACCGCCAGCCGGTTAATTAAAAAGTCATTTAAAGAGGAATATTGGCAAAACACCAAAGAGGCAAACAAAGACAAGAAATGGATTGAGGAAATTACAAATATTCCACTATGGCCGAAGAACGGATCTGTTGCCAATTTTCGCCTCGCTACTGGCCATGATTGCATCTCCAAGCATCTATATCGTATAAAAATACTGCCAAGTCCTCTTTGCCAGTTGTGCAGCATTCATAAGGAAATGGACGCGAACCATTTGAATCACTGCATCGCACTGGGCTCAGGACACTTGTGGAAGAAATACTGGAGAGCTTGGCACAAAATAAGCTATTATAGACTTACTGTAGTTTTAATTTTATTACCCGTTTCTTCTGTTTGTATTTCTGACTACAGTTGTCTTCTAATCTGCCACTGGAAATAAAAAAAAATATTATTTATTACATAAATTGTAATAAGTTATATAAATTATAAATTTATGTTATTTAAATAATGAACGCATTATATCTCTATTCCAAATCCAGTCTCTCACCTCATGAACAAAACCAATGTTCTGGTCATATCAGAATGGCAAGAAAACTGGACAATACGGATGTAGATCAAGTGACCTATAAATATTTTTCGAAGGTCTCCACCAAGAACAAGACCAACTGCAGCTGTGCTACACAGCTCTACACAGGTTATTATTACACACAGGTTAAGAATTTTAGCAAATTAGAGGCCAGTATCTACCGCAGTGGTTGGAGCCGTTAAGCGTCGTTTTTCTGGCCAAGCTTTTAAACTACGCTACAAAATATCACATCTGGTAACGTTATCTGCAACTCCAGTGCAATGATTTATAATTGGTTTTCGGAGGAAGGGTGATAAATGGAAAATTCCGATTGAAGTTCATGAAGACATAATAGAAATGTATGACGATGATACCTTGGATAGTATATATTACTCTAGATCGAAAGTTACCAACATTTTCTGGACCACCACCCCGTTTACAAGAAAACGGTGTAACCCAACTGCGCGAAGCAGGGTTCCTTCCCCTTGTCTCCTCACGACTCAACTGTGCGAATAAATGTTTTCCCCTTTGCCTGCCGGGGAATTTGACGACGTACTTCCGAAAAAGACTTCTCCCTTTCAAAAAGCTGAGGGTTACTATCCGGTTTTACGTTTTGAAACCAAAAGCAGCCAACAGGAAAGGAAAAATAGAGAAATAGGATTATGTATCACAAGAACAACTAAAGAATAAATATCTAATATAAGCAGGTTAATTGCTTGAAAATAGTGGTAAATACAAGAGCTAGAAAAGAAAATAGAAGCTATTAGTAAACACATATATTAGCATAGGAAACACGTTTCATTAATTACAGTACTAGAGCGGCTATTGTCATAATAGTACTGTTACGGATTTCGTATTTATTTAGCTATTTATTTAGAACTGTTATTAAAACTGTTTTATTTTTCGGTGCAACGCAGACGAAATTGAAGAGAAAGCTAAGTTGGAAAAGCAAAAATACAAGAGCGCTTGCATTTAATATTTAAATAAATATCTCGTAATTGCTGTTCCCATGCAGAAAAATCGAGAAAATAGATTTTACCCGAATGTTCTCGTGAATAATTAAATAGCTTATAAAAGCCGAATTAAATCACCTCAGTTCAGTTGCTCAGTTGCTGTTGTTTTAAGCGAACTGGTATTGTTTACTTAATGTTGTTATGGATTGTAGCGAATTCGGTGTGAGATTGGATTAACTTTCTCTGTTTTGAATTGAGTTCTGCTTGAAGATATTGAGATACTGTGATATTTTACGAATATCTCTGAGGAAGTATTTCAGTATTTTGTTTCAATTGTTGTGAAAAGAATACATTTAATTAACTTTTTAACGACTTGTGCATTCAATCCATTACGAACCCTAACGCAAGCAACAGTATTCTAAATTTAGATAAATATAAAGAATACGAATTATATTTCTTATAAATTACATCTGTTAATGCTAGTATTGATTTAATATCTTTCTTTGATAATAATAGTCGTAGTGTCTAAACAAGACGGGAGAATTTAATGCAGTTAATTGGATTACGAACAATTCTTCCGTACTATATTATACTTCCGGAATAACCATGTTAAAGGATAGTACTTAGTACTTTCAGGAAAATCCCGGAACAAACATGTTAAGCAAATTATATGGAGAAATAATCCATAACTTATGATATCGTATAAAATCTATGTTTTGAAAAAACATACGTATAATTTGCCCCGAAGTATTAATCATAGAAACCGAGTTTACTCATTAATTTCTTATTAATGGGATTTGCAAAGAGATGCGTTAAGGTAAAGGTGAAAAATGCCAATGAATAAAACTTTGTAGTATTTTAAAGATTAAATTTTTAAAATATTTTTAATTTATAAATTGAAGTTTTTACAATGAATTTTTCCATATTAAATATGCACAGAAAAAGAAAGAGCTGGGATATCACTGGGATTTGAAATTCCGATTGAACTGCCAATGTTCGATGACTTCACCGCATAGTCGTAAGACCTCTTGAAATTAGACTAATCAGATGCTACGTATTTAAAAATATATTAAAAAAAAGAGGAGATACAGTATTCGTAAATATAAAAGTATGCTGAATTAACATGGATTTACATGTTTGGTAAATGAGTTAAACTTATCTGTATGTCATTATGAAATATCAAGAATATAACTTAAAAGCATGAGTGAAGAAGGGGTGGTGGTAAAGAATTTCTGGCTCAAAGCTCTAAAGGCCATATGCGCCAAACACAGAATTCATCCTTTAACATACAGACTATACATATGTTAGATAAAGACAAAGGTTTAAAAACAACAGCAAATTTACAAAATCAAGGCAAGTAATAATATAATGAAATGGTGTGATTAATTGCTGATTATGATTCAGATAATGATATATGCAGTATAGATATAAAAACATAACACATCTGATTCATTAAAATACATAGCATTAAAATTCTAACATAAAATTTCAAGAATTCAAATT
>KK117879.1:33067-50617 GCA_000611955.2 Stegodyphus mimosarum | reverse complement strand
AACAAATTGGTATTGACCTCTCTTCTGATTAAACGGTCGAGAGGCAGGTCACAGCTATTAAAATACTTCTAACGAAGACTATTAAAAATAGTCTTCGTTAGAATTTCAATATTTTCGTTAGAATATCAAGTATGAAATATGGACACTCAATTAAAATGTGATGGACTGACAACTATTACAATTTGTACAAACAGGCTCATTCTCAGCTTTTAGTAGATAGTTCTGTGTCGCTCTAAAGTGACCAGTTCTAAGCCGAGTCAAAATAACTTCCTCCTTACGATTTCTAGTAGAATCCCAAAGCTCTATTTTAGACTTCGCCCTTCTTAACTTGTTACAAGATTGGAAGTCCCAAAGTTGCTGCCATTTTTAAAGATACTTTGTTTGATGACACGACTGATATCCCTCAAAGAGATGAGGCGACCGGACAGTTTAACAGCAGATTTCGCTGTGATATCTGCCAGCTTATTACTCTTTATTCCTGCGTGTTTGGGAACCCAGCACTACAGAATTTCATATCCACGACTTGTTAAGTTTGTATTCAACTTGAGTACATCCACTATCACAGGATTATCGGTGCTGGAAAAAGATTCTAAAGCTTTCAATACGCTGTAGTAGTCTGTATATATAATGAATTTTTATGGCGTAGCGTTGAGATGTACAAAAGCGCATAATATATGGCAGTCGGAGGTTAGGACTGAGCAAGTGTCGTGTAAACGTCTGCCCTCTATGTGGTCATCAATTATAAATGACATTCCAACATGACAAGTTGACTTAGATCCATCTGTATATATTGAAAGATAACTGCTGTACCTATGCCTGTGCTCAGCAAAAATTTGTCTGTAGATGGTTTAATTAGTGGTTGTTTTGGCGTAACTGTGGAAAATATCAAGAAGCTGAATTTGTGCATTTTTTCAAGGTTGGATATCAAAATTCTGTACTGCTTTTGGGGTCATATCAGACAGGGAGAGTTCTTCAATGAGAGGAAGTTCTTCAATGAGAGCAATCCAGTAAACACAGTTTATAAGGATAATCAGGTTGAGATAATATATTAAAATACTGTAAACGAGACAACTCCTCACGCCTCAAACGGAGTGATGGTTCGCGGCAGTCAACATAAAGCCTCTGGACAAGAGATGTCCTGAAAGCACCAGAGCAAATCCGCAGAGATTGTTGATGAACAGAATCTAGTTTTTAACAACACTGAAGACCGAACAGATCCGTAACCAACTGAGCCGTAGTCCAGTCTAGAGCGTACAAGAGCTCTGTAAATGCGAAGCATAGAGCAACGCTCTGGACCCCAGGAGGTGATCGCCAAGACTTTTAAAGTATTTAAAATTTTCATACACTTCTTTCTCAGTTTTAGGACATGAGAAAGGAGACTCAGATTTCTGTCGAACATCACCCCTAAAAATTTTACTTCATGTGCAACTGGAATCATTGACCCATTGAGACATGATTCAGGCTCAGGATAGAGAACTCGCTTTTTACAGAAGTACACGCACACAGTCTTCTGTTTCGAAAACGTAAATCCTTGTCTGTCTGCCCATTCCTGGATCCTGTTCAAAGCGATATGGAGCTGCCTCTCTACATGTCTCATATCTGCACCTCGGCATCTAATTTGTAGGTAATCAACATATAAAGATCCTAAAATGGTGGGAGGGGGGAATTTTCTTCATATAGAGTTTATTTTTAGGTTGAACAGTGTTACGCTAAGCACACAGCCTTGAGGCACACCCTCTTCCTGTTTGAAAACTTCTGACAAAACTGAGCCAATCCTTATTTGAAAAGTTCTAGCTTCCAGAAAATTCTGAATGAAAATTGGTAGTTTGCGACGCAAGCCACTATCATGAAGATCACGAAGCATACCGTATCTCCGCGCCTTGTCATGAGCTTTCTCAATATCAAAGAATATTGAGACAAGGTGATTTCTTCTTACAAAAGTTTTACGAATAGATGTCTCCAAAAGGAGCATGTTATATATTGTTGTCCTTTCCTTCCGAAAACCGCTTTGATAAGGCGGAATTATATTATTGCTCTCAGAGAAATAGACTAAGCGGCTGTTTACTATTTTTTCAAACAGCTTGTAGACGCAACTAGTAAAGGCAACTGGCCGATATTTCAAGGGATTCTTTGGGTCTTTCCCTGGCTTAGCAATAGGGATCACAAGAGCTGTCCTCCATGCACTGGGAAAATTTCGCTCCTTCCACACCCTACTGGAAAGAGTAAGAAGGGAAGTCAGTGACTTATGGGATAGAGGCTTCAGCACTTCGTAATTCACTCCATCAAGACCCGTACAAGACCTATCTGCCAGCAACAAACCTCTCTTTAACTCTAGCATAATAAACACCCTATTATAAGGCTCAAAGTTGGAAGAGTTGAATACGATGGGATCTCCCTCAGAGCGCTGCTTGATGGAAAGAAATGAAGGTGAATAATTTCTGCTAGAAGAAAAGGCAGCCAATGTCTCACCAATCGTATTCGCAATTTCTTCTACGGAGCTAATCACTCGGCCATCTTTTTCCAAAAAGGAAAGTGAGTGGTCTTTATACATTCCGCATGCTTTTTTAACTTCCAAACTCGCTTACTAGGCGTAGATGATGTTATTGAAGACACATATGAAATCCAGCAATCCCTCTGGCTCTGCCTTCTTACTTTTCGTGCATTTGCTTTGGCTCTTTTAAACGCTATAAGGTTTCGCAAAGTAGCATACCTACGAAACGGTCCCCATCCTTTTCTCTGTTTTTTCAGTGCTTCATGACAGTCACGATTTCACCATGGTTTCGAATACTTTAGGATTTTTTCTGATATTCTAGGAATGGAAAGCATATAAGGTATTTCTCCCGCCTTCTCCGCATGCCTTCGTGGTGTAGTGGTCTGCATGCTCGACGTGTAACCGAGAGGTCCGTGGTTCGATTCCCGGCGAAGGCGTTGCTCATTTTTCATGTCTCCTGCTCCGAAATAACCTAATGTCTCTACACTGGCGCCCGAACTAAAAGGGTTGTGGATGATGACTCTCCACACCCAGGATTTGGCGACTAGGTCCCCTAAAACCCTAGTCGCCCTTTAAAAAAGGGGAGTATATAAGGTATATCTCCCACATTCTTAGCGCGCCTTCGTGGTGTAATGGTCAGCACACTGAGCCGGTATTTCAGAGGTCCGTGGTTCGATTCCCGGCGAAGGAATTGCATATTTTTCATGTCTCCTGCTTCCACAAATCCTAATGACTCTACAAGCATAGCTACCTGAATAATAGTACTTATAACTGCTTCAACTGCAATGATACGCACATTTTCTGTAGTGCTCTCCGTGAGCTCTGCAGTGGAATAGAAGAGTTCCTAATCTGCCCTATCAAGTATGAACCGAGGGGATCTTGACATGGGGTTTGCTAGTCTTCGTACAAGAGATACAAAAATGGGATAATGATCGCTGTTGTAAAGATCATTTCCCGCACTAAAAGTGCAAAATGACAACAGAGATGGTAAAAGATGGCAAGGTCGAGAGCGTGGAACGTCCTTGAAGGCTTACGGTAGTAGATACTCTGTCCATTATTCAGGAGATAAAGGCTATGATCTTCAATCATCTGCTCAATTTGTCTTCCTCGGTAATTTGTGGCTTTACTTACCCAGAACGAACTATGGCCGTTAAAATCCCTGTTGTGATAAAGGCTCATGCAGCTGCTCTATGAGACCATTTAAATCCAGCTGATCAATGTGCTCATTTGCAGGCAAATACAGAGAAACGACTGAAACAACAATATGGAAATTTGCTTGAGTAGCGACAACTTGGAGGGATGTCGTCAAAGGAAGGATGTTTGATGGATAGTCCAATGAGATGAGGAGGCCTACACCCCCACTGGCACGTTCACCAGCAAGCTTTTCTTTCCTGAGGAAAGAGAACCTCCGACGTTTTGCTTGTTGTTCTGGTTTCAGATTTTTTTCCTGTATTGCTAAGCACACAGGCTGATAGGCATTGATTATAGTTTTAAAGTCGAGCAAATTTCGGTGGAAATCGCAATAGTTTCATGAGATGAGGGCGGCCTTTATGATTGTTGTTTGTTTTTTCTGTGCTGCGTTTTAGTTTTTCGTGGAAGTAGATGCTTGGAAACTTCTAGACCCACTTTTACTTCCATACTATCTGAATCCACAGATTCAGAAATCATCCCATCAAGAGAGCTACTGCTGGGTCTTCTGTCTTTATTAATTATTTTCTGGGTGACATTTTTGGGTTTGCTTTGAATTACTGTTTCTTTTTTTTGTACTATATGTGTTGGGTTTTCATTCTTCTGGTTGCTTGTAATCTGTTGGGTTTTATTTGGTAGAGGCTGCGTACCTAATGATGTTTGGGCGGCAACTGTACGAGAAGGTTTAAAAGCAGTGGTCTAATATGTATTTGGTCGCAGCTGTGTGCTTTGGACTAATCTTCTGGCTTCAGCATATGAGATGTTCCGAGTAACTTTAGCAGTCTGCACTTCCTTTTCTGATTTCCATTTTGGGCACAAGCGAGAAAATGCTGGGTGTTCACCCTTGCAGTTTATACACAAAGATGCAGCGGTTATGTTTTGACAATCATGACCAATCTGTGAGCATCGAGCGCAGACAAGGCTGCCACGGCAAGACATCTTAGAATGGCCGAAACCCTGACATTGAAAGCATCTCAAAGAGTTGAAAATATAAGGTCTTACAGGACAATTTAGGTATCCAGCCTTAATATTCTTAGGCTGATTAGGCGAGTTGAAGTCAGGATCACGTGTTTTGTATCAATCAACTGATCGTCCTTACGCATCTTGATCCACCTAGCACCGCAGACATTTTGGTGAGACAGCTCGGATAAGATCTCTTCTTCGGGAACAAACATAAGGTCGACTTCCAAGATTACACAGCGACAATAATTCAATGTCTTGTGTGATATTACAGTGACATTTGCTTGCCCAAGTTTGGTTACTTTAAGTAAAGATGCAGGCTGGGTGGGCGAAGTTGTATCAATAAGCAAATCTCCAGAACGCAGACGCTTTATATTTCTCGCCTCACCAATGCAAGAATGAATGCATTTGTTTATTACAAAAGGAGACATCTTTTGCAGTCGCCAGAACGACTAGAGACAACAAGGAAACGAGGACAGTTGTTACAAAAAATTATAAATGAAGTATACTATAAATCGCATGAACTCGTTGCATTATGAATTACAACAGATAGAAATATTAGTGTGCTTTAAAGAGACCATCTTTCTTTATGAGAAATTTCAAATAATTAATTTTACAAATAATGAAACCTGAAACTAGACTGAAAAATGAGCTGTATATTGAAGACTGAAGATTAATCTGTACCAAGGTATTAGAAACATCTTCTGTTAACTGGAATTATGATGCAGGAGTTTATAAAAATTATCATTTAAATATAAGCTGGCATAAATACAATACAACCATGTACAATTTCTAGATACACGAAAAAGAAATGGATGAAGAGGAATTTGAAATCCCAAGATACGAATATAAGGGAGTTCGAAAATTTTTTTGTGAATTATGGAAACACTGCAGATGCTCATATTTACCATCTATTGTTAATTAAATGCGTATTATAAACCAAACGTAAGTCAAAGTAAAAGAAAAGTAAAGTATGGTTAGAGTAATTGGAAAACAGAATAAATATTTAAACGTTTCCTAATATTAAAACATGGAATTTGTAAGAAAATTAAATAACTTTAAAATAACTTCAATGATTAAAAAGGGAAAGCTTAATAAGGCATATATTAAAATAATATTGGTTTGAATTTAGAACCTCTTAACAAACTTAATTTTTAGATTTAATCAAGAGAATTTTTTAAATTAAATTAAAACTTTTTATCTAAAATGGTAAATTTGAAAATTAAAACCATTCTATACCATTTAAGAAAATTTGTTAATATGCATCTAGAACAAATATATATAACTACAAAAGAATTTTTTAAAAACAAAATATAAACATGCCCTGATTTGCAAGACCTGATAAACGAAATTAGAGGTTGAAGTCTCAATGAAATATCCAAATAATAAGGATAAATGACTTTTTTTAGCACCGATCTTCTTGCACCGAAAAGCAAAGTTGCGCAATTCGTGGGTTTGCTTTGTTGTGTTTCAGCCTCCGTGAATAAGCATGGAGGTAAGAAAGGACTTCCTACCTCCATGTAGATAAGGTGGAAGTTGGAAAGCTGGCTATTGTTCGTTGTGGTGCAGTTGGCATTAGAAAGGGATCTTCTGATTAGATAAGAAGGGAGTCCTCAATTAAATTCCGCGCAGTTCCTATCCTACCCAAGAAAAAAAATTCTAATGCCCACTCTTCCGTTATAGTTAATTTTATTAAATATTAAAATATTGTTGTACATTATCTGTACTTAGTTTATTCTGTTTGTCTATCTATTAAGATTCACAAAGCAGAAATTAATTAAAAAGACTATTAAATGTAGAAAAATTACTTTATTATTATAAATAATTATAAATAAATTCAAAATCAATAAGATATAAAAAAAATTAATGAGATGGTTGAGGCTGGTGCAGTTTTTAACAATTTATTTTATCAATTTTTAACAATTTATTAACACTGGGTTCCAATTCGGTTACCATTAGTTGCAATTTAGTAATGCGCAGTCTGTTCCCTTTCTTAGACAGTACATTAGATAGCGCACCGAATCCACGCTCAGCCAAATATGATAAAGAAGGTAAAGCAATTAAAAGTTTTTGTGCTCTTGCATTCAATCCAGGCTAGAAAAATGGCACTGATTTCTGAAGCCAGAACTCTTGATATAAATTTCTAAATTTTACTTTTAGTTCTTCGTTAGTTTTGAGTTTTTCTTCTAAATTTGATGATTCTGTTGTATCTGCATTTGCGAAATATGAAAAATAGATAACTGGATATATTCATGTTTCAAGCATCTGGAATTGCTCCTTAAAATTAGCATGAATATCTTCCAAATGTTAACAGTAAGTAAGTAAATTTTGCTGATTTGCGGAGACTACTTATAAAAGCGGTTTTCCTACAAAATCAGCAATGACGGTTTCTGTTTTAATTAATTTCAAATCACCTTGCGATTGTAAATTGACTCCATTAAATATTTTAAACAGGTCTGTCAAATAAGCGATGTCATTTTTTAATGTAATCAAAATATTGCTCAGTGTTTTGTTTCTGTCTTCAAGGAAGTCTAATACTGAATGAAATAGATTGAGAAAACGATACAAATAAGTTTCTAGAGCCAACGAACTAGTGTATTAGCAAGCGATTGTAATCTTTATTTTTACTAAAAATTTGGCCAAATGATTTATCAGGCAATGAATTGCTTCTACTCTTATTGACTGCTCTAACAACGTACTGAAGCGACGTATGCAGGCGTTCATCCAGATGTTTTGCAACCAAATGCTGACAGCGAATAATACATGTTTATAGCGTGTACATTTGGTGTTGCTTGTTTCAAATGCGCTATGAAACACTTATTGCTAGGAAACCCTTATTTCTGGAGCTCCATCAGGATGAGCTGATAAAATAATAAGAATAGGAACTTCTTTCTCTTGAAAAAACTTATTCTTAATATTAAATACTGATTCTTCGTTTGTATCGGGTTCTAAATTTTTAATAAATAATAACTTTTAACATTTTTTCTTCTTTTATGAATGGAATGTATGATAAGAATAGTGTTACGTTATTTGATACAGTTGATTCATCGAATTGAATTTAAAATTTTGAAGTGTTCAAGTAATCGCAAAAAGGTATTTCAACTTTCTTAGCCATTTCATCTATTGTTCTTTGCAGAAAAATTATTATTCAGAATAATTTTACTCGTGATATCTGACGGTGTCTTACGGTGAAGAATAATTTTTAATGTCTCTCTGAATTCCAGCAATATTAATTCCTTGCCAATTTATGAGGCTCATAGGCCATTATCTTCTTTTTAAAAATCTACGCAAAAATATTTGATATAGTTGGGTATTTTAAACATTTGTTTTCCAGTTCTTGATAATAGGATAAATCTTTGTTCTTTTTATCAGCATGCATTTTATTCAAATGCTTTTGCAGCCTTGAAGGCTTCATTGGGAAAACCAGTTGGGTAAATCAAACGCATAGGTAATAACTGATGTGTAGGAAAGTGTGTAAATCAATATTTTAAATACTCAGTACCGTACTGTCAGCATTTCTTCTTACATTCAGACATTTTGCCAAGTTTATTAATTAATAAACTTTATATAATAAATAAACTTTAGACAGTTTAAGTAAATAAACTTTTCAACAGATTTATATGTAGTATAAAAATAATGACTATATTAACTTCTTAACTTATATTAACTTAAATTATTTTCATACACAAATATGGATTATTGGAGAAACAATTGTATTAAAGACTACTAAAAACAGCTAAAATAATAACCACCCAAATATTAATAACAGAGGTATCCTTGCTTCTTATAGACTTGATTTCGTGCACCCGTCAACTTGTCCGTCCTTGCTTGTGATGCTGATGCATTGGCTCTTTAAACAAGTCATTAAAAATCCCATACTTTTGTTGAAGTATGGGACTACGTGAATCTCATCTTTGCTTACCAGCTTACAAAGACTTGTCACAGACAGTAGTAAACCGAATTAGGTATATGAATATCTAATGCTAATTTAAAATTTTTAATCCTTATTTACGCGATAAAAATAATGTAAAATTTTACATAGTGAGATAAAGTGTTTATTCATGAAAACAGTAGAGATATTATTATAGTAATTCCCGAACTAACTAGGTATGCCATGGATGCCTCTCTTGACTTACTTAACACCCCATTACCCTCTTTACCCGCTATCCCCGCCATGGAAGGCTACAGGTCCCATTGAAGCATGGTACCGCCTAGTTGGAAACCTATTCTCTAGAACAGCAGTTCTCAGCCTTTTGACATCATCTAAACAAACACCTATCATCTAAACAAATTTGAAAAACTTTAGTCCCACCACTACATTTTACGATGATTATTTTTCCGTTTCTCAGTAGAAATGTTAAAATAAAATAATATTTTGCCATTTACACAACCTATTATTGGCTATTTGTATATATACACAAGTAAAAAATTAGATTAAAAATCGGTTACTATTTTAATTATCAAAATTTCAGTTATAATACTATAATTCTAAAATTCAGTGCAAAATTGGGCCTGTTTAAGAGAGATCAATTTCTTTGTCTGGTCTTATTTCACTCAGTTTTAACCGTTAATTAGGATCCACTTTTAATTTTGTTCTGTAGTTATTTCTTAAATATAACATGGAAGAAAATCCTTGTTCACACAAATAGGCTGTGTAAAAAGCCAATAAACATTTAATAGCTTTATTTGAAATGCCTTTAAGTTCTTTTTTTCGGTTCAGCTAAAAGTTAACAAGTGTACAATTTTTGAAATCTTCAGTTAAAAGTAGTACGCGTATCACCGGTTGAGAATCGCTGTTCTAGATGTTTCATTCTTCAGTTTGGCTTTAAAAAAACTTTTCGAACGCAGATGGCTGTACCCTGCCAAACAGACTTAAACAGACAGCGTGCTAGAACTGGTATCATGTTTCTCCTTTCGTTCGAGAAAAAGCTTAAATTTCAATCATTAATATTGAAAAACGATTATACTCTACCAATAAACTTAGCAAATGGAAGCTAAAGGCATCTGTTATTATTTATACTAATGATGTGCATGTTTATAAAATATGTCACTTATATATATTGTTAATTAGAAATATTGTATTGTAGCGTTGTTTTACCAGCTAGCTGAAAATTGTAAGTAACTAGCAAAATTTTAATTTGAAAATAAACTTTGTATATTTATATAAACTTTGCATTATTTAAATAAACTTTGTATATATATATATGTAATTAAATTTAGGAAGTGAATTTAGTTAAAATACAAATGATACTTTAAAGAACTGCATGTCAAAATTATTCAAAACTAGCATAAAGGTTTTACTAGGACAAGAGGAAAAGTCCATGCAAAAATCCGCCGATTCTGGAACTAACGGTTGAGTTCTTAGTTCTTTTAAAAACCGTTTTCGTTTAAAATTTTCTCTTACTGCTGCCATTTACCGTTAGGTTACAATATCAATTATATCACTTATATATATGGAAATGCAGTACCATTAACCATTTGGTAGAAAGGTGTGAAATCTACTGTAAAAATCAGTCTGACAGATAAATGATTACAAAAGTAGAAAGAATTCACATGTATCATACTTTGAACCGTCCCAAGGGGCGTATAAATAAAAAGCATGGAGGATACAAACAAGCAATGTATCGTCATCTGTAGCTCTTGAAAAAATCTCCTCGGCATCAAAGAACACTACCTAAGCAACCTACAGTGTTCTAGCGGAGATCACGCAGCATTGCTGCTCTACCGGGATGAATTGAATGAGTTCTGCAATAAGCATGAGCAGCCTGCTAACGACTAAAGGAAGCATGAAGAGTAAAAATTCTGTTTATCTATCCCAAAATGCGGCGACACTATATGAGAATAGACATTCATCCAAATAGTAAACAGTTCAGCCTCTTCCTAGCTTTTAGCACAAAATTAAAGCACTACCATAGGTATGGCATTGTTTCCTTCCACAATATGACAGCAGCAGCATCGTATTCCATGATTCGTGTGTATGTGCAGTAAGAATTCACATACTTCACATGAGCATTCATCATATGCATTCTTCTGGAATACATTTCCTTGCCCGGGAACTATCGTCGTTTCAATGCAAGAACACAGATAATGATCCGTGTAACTGATAGCAAGTTATGACTTTTGACGAATCTGACTTTAAACCAGATTTAGAAAATCTCGCATGTGAATTAAACGATGTCGTAAAGTGCACCATCTTTTTTGGTATGCGTTTTAGAGTGCAAAATACAAAATTGCGTCGATTACAAAAACATTGACAGCGTAACGTAACATTGTGGCAATTACTTTAAGATTTTACCTGAGGTTAAGCTTGAGCTAAACATTATCTCTATCTTCTTTGTCATCCATATTGCATATAGTCACTTAAACTAGAAGATTATGCAAATTAAAATAAGCGAAAGAGAGTTAAAAGCCAGTGAAAGGTAACTGCAGAACATGTTTATTAGAACCAGTGTCAATGCTGCCTCGGAGAAGCTTAGAGCTAGTTCATTTTGCTGGTTAGGAGTGACGTTTATTGGAATATGGCTGTTACGTCTGCGCGCGCATCGCAGTGCTTTACGCATCAAAAGCCAAAGAGCCACTTGGATAATTTTGTTAAGTGAGAATACATGTACTAAGTTTTTTGAAAAAGGAGACGTTATTAAAACTCAAATCACTCTCTTCGCTCTCCTGTTCCCCGTGTCCATAAAGCTAATATTTAGGAGTTACCTTTAACAGAAATTTCACTTGAAGAGATCATGTGACGCAGGTATGCGAAAAAGCTTACAGAATTACGTTTAATCTCTTTCCACTGCTTAAATTGAACCTCTCTGTTTAAATTTGAAAAAGAGACTCTACCTCTCCGTGATCAGATCGAATCTGAATTATGCTTCCCTGCTTGGGCCATTGCAAACGACAAAGACTATAAGAAACTACAGATCGTTCAAAACAAGTTCCTGAGAACCATAGCCAGGGCTTTTTACTTTGTCCGCAACAGAAGTCTGCACTCAGATTTAAAATTAGAATCAATCCAGGAATTTCCCAACAGGATTAATGAAAAATATTTCAATAGAACGATTAATCTAGACCCTGTTAACTTTGCTGAAATTCTCAGTTATGAGATTCTGGACGAAAGCAAACTCCTACACCCATCTGCCGTTCACCTACTTCAGACCAACCAAATCGGTCAATAAGAAAACAGCAGACCCTGTCAAGATTTGCATATTTTCTAACAATGTTTGTTTTCGGACTTCAGAATGACCTCAGGACACTTTTATGACGGATTCGACCTGAGGATAATAATAATTCGGACCTGAGGATAATCTCAGGCGGACATTCGCTCAAATAGTTTATAATTTTAGACATGGGTTTCCATCACTGAAGCTCCAGGCATCGCATTTCATCACTGAAGCAATGGGCTTAATCTTTTCCATTTCAGATCAACCTCGGAGAAATTCAATGATAGACTTTCTACATACGGCAGGATACAGACAGAGTTCACTAAGAAATCTGGAAAGAGCAGGGCTTGAGCAATGCCAGAATGCCCACAAAAGTATCAAAGTATCAAGTTTTTCTATGAAATTCATAGCTGCGAGTGGTATAAACTACCCAAAGCTAATAAAAATAAAATTATTAAAGATTAATTACGGTCCATGCATACATCGTGTTTGTCTGTCGACCCGGAGACCTAATGGATTAACTAAGAGTAACCTACAAGTAACGAGTAAGTCGGCAGTTTCGATTTGAAACTTTCGATTTGAAAAGTGCTATTTTATTATTCAAACACTGTGTAACAGTTTCGAGAACAATTTATGTTATTTATGTAATCTTTAAGAGTATTTTGAGAACAATTTCTAATTTATTGCTGCCTTGTAGTACTTTATTAAGAACATAATTACATTAATTAAAGGTGCACTTAAGGAAGATTTAAAGCTACTTGCTTCATAATTAAATATAGAATTAAATGAAAAGCTAACCGTTGCTAATTTAAATCTAGCAATTAAAAGTAAGGAGCTTTTAAATCCGATCCAGATTCGGTCTTATAGTCAGGTTATTCTGTAGTAGAGCATTGTAAATCTGATTAAGCTTAATTATTACAGTTAGAACATAGATTCCCTTATTTAAAAGTACAAGAACTGTAACGTTGAAGGTTCCAAGCAAACCTGAAAACTGGAGTTATTTTTTCTCTTCTTTAGAAAGAATTTTCACGACAAAAAAAAATGTGCCTGAGAAATCTAAAGAGGAAATATTGTTAAACTTGTTAGAGGAACATGCTTCGAATATTATTGTTTATATAAAAGATGAGTATTTAAGTGACTATGAAAAATTGTTCCAAAGGAATTCCATCCTGTACCACAAATTGCTTTAGAGAATTTTAAAAACGCTCAACACCGAAGTGAGTCCCATAGGCAGTTCGTGTCACAATTAACGACAAATTTTCAATATTACTTAAAACTGGGGAAGTGTCTGATTTCAAAATACTGAAGCAGCTAATAATATCAGACAAACTGTTTGAGACATTAGGCAGAGAAGCGTTAGCCAATATTTCTGTAACGCAAGCTAAAGTCTGTTCTTTGCGAGGAAAATCATTTCTTGGCAAATTGCCCAAATTACTTGAACCTACCGGTGAATAATCAAGTTGAAATAATCAAATGTAAGAAATTATGTTTTAATTGCTTAAATAATTCGCATTCAGTATCTAACTACAATTCGAAAATTGCCTGTTTTTGTGAAGGACGATATTATAACACCTTACATTTCCCGAAGCACAGCTCTGTTTCCTACTATGCCAATAACTGTGTTTCAGATCAAAAAAAAAAAAACAAGAAGAAATTCAGACAGCAATACAGGTGAAAGGGGCTACAGCCGATTGGAAATAAAAACACAGAATCTGAAGATCGCATCTACAGATTTCGTGCTAAAGTGCTTAGCTATTATGAATAATAACTCTGAAAAAAGAAATACAACCTTATTGAGCACAGCAGTTATTTATCGAATCAGGCAGGAAATGAAGTCCTTGATGTTACGATGCGTGCTTGACGGAGATTCTAAGCGCAAATTTTATCGCAGAGGTGTATGAATTTATTACATTTAAGGAAAGAAATTGGACTTTTTAGTTGTGCCCAGAATAACTACAGATGTAATCCCATCTAGAAAAACTGACATTTGTATTCAAGAGTTTAACAAAAGTTAAAATTCTTAGCGGATTGTAAAGTTTGCATATCAGAACGAGTGGATATGCTCTTGGGTGCAGATATATTTTATGAATTATTACGACCGAGGCCATTCCATATAAAAGATTCAAATCTTTTTCATTAAAAGACTGTGTATATGTTTTGGTTTTCGATGGGACGTCATCGGTAAAAGATAAGAGAGTTCACTGTGAGATTGTTTAAGAGGAAAATTATTTACACTCTTGAGAGATTCTGGGAAACAGAGAATGTTGGAACAGCCATTCCAAAATATAAAGCAACAGCAATATGTGAAGAACATTATATGCAAACTCGTAATCGGAATGATGAAGGAAAATACACTGTAACAATGTTGCTAAAAGAGGACCCCATCTGCTTAGCAAATTCAAAAGATTTTGTCCTTGAATAGTTGAATTCATTATGGAAACGATTAGTGAAAGTTCCTGAATATTTAAGTCCACATCAAGATTTTTTAAACGATTATGAATAGCTTCGGCATAGGATTAAGGAGAAAGGTAAGCCTAGGATAGTATACTATATGGCATATCACGGGATATATCACCCCCCCCCAAAAAAAACTAAAAACTAAATTGAGAACAGTGTTTTATGCATCATGTGTGCATCAGTTTTTACACGTCAAATCGAATTTCTTTAAATTCCTTACAACGTATCGGATGGGTCATTCAAGATGATCTCTTTTCATTCACGCTTAGACTTTGAAATTATTCATTCGCATTTACTGCAGATATTAGAAGAAGGTATAGAATGATTCGGATTAACTCTGAATAAAGATGCTTGTACCAAATCTTGTGGAAAAAAGAAAGCAATGCACCTGTGAAAATATACGAGCTTACAGCTGTAACCTACGGTACAGTCAGGGCTCTGTACTTACCCATGAGAAACCTTAAACAATTTTGGAATGATGAAGGTCAAAGCTTTCCATTAACTGCGCCAGTCTTACTTAAGAGTTTTTATTCGGACGATGTGTTTAGTGATACTAAATCTTTGAGTTCAGCAAATGAGCATCAATCTCAGTTAACTGAAATAGTACTAAAGAGTGCAGGAATGACACTGCACAAGTGGTGCAGTAATCATGCTTAAGTTAAGGGATATCACCACAACTATCCTTTTCCTAATGAAGAAACATCTACAATACTCAGAGTGTCTTAGAAGTCTAAGAAAAACTGTTTCAGTTTTAGAGTGAAACTCCATAAAGGCATAGTTATTACCAACCGACAATGTCCACAATTGCAAGACTGTTCAACACGATTGGATTACTAGGGCCACTCATAAGTAAAGCCAAAATATTCCTCCAACAGACTGTGGTGGTTAAGACTGAAGTGGGATGAGCCATCAGCAAAACGAAAGGAAGCAGGGGAATGGAAAACGTTATCTACCGAACTGGAAATGATAAGGAAAAGGAAATTTGAAAGTTTTTTTCTTATTGCACAAACAGACCAGAGAGAACTTCATGGATTTGTCTATGCCTCTGAGGCAGCACATAGCAGCCACATATTGCAAGTCCCGTTCGAGAGATGGAGAAGTGAAGACAAGGCTAGTCCCTATTACATCCAGAGTCTCGCATATGAAACGAGTCACTATCCCGAAATTAGAGCTGTGTGCGGCAGTCTTACTTGCAAGGTTAATAAGAGTTATAACTGTATTAGGGATCCCTGTGAACAAAATGTATCTCTGGAGTGATCCCATGATTGTACTTTCTTGGTTGCAAAGACAGCCTTACCAGTTTAAGACTTGAGATGGAGAATGCAAATCGAGTCGTAACAACTCGAGAATTGATTAATGGTCATCAGTGGTGTCACAGTCATCAAATAAGAATCCGAGTGATCTTAAATCCCGAGGTCTGGAAATTAAACTTTTACAAAATATGTGGTGGGAAGGTCCTCTGCTCCTGAGAAACAACTAGTACCTAAATAAAGAGATTCCATTTGAAGTCATGGTGAAAGACTTTCCAGACAAACTTCACACTCTGTCAGGCGCAATATGTTTCGGAACACGTCTGGGAGCAATATGTTTCGGAACACGTCCGGGAGTGTTGAGCTTAAAAGGCACTTCTAGATTTACTCAACTTTTTTGTGCATAAAATGTTTTGTCTTACAAAACTCAAATGCTATCCATTATTATTAAACTTCTACAAGTTATAAAACTACTTAAGGGACAATAAAATATTAATATAAATAAAACAAATTTTACAAAATATAAGCTAAATCGCCTGTCACCCGTAAGGTGCTCAAGGCTGTTGCCAAAGACAAGCCTAAACTTGCTGTCCTTGCACCGAGGAATTTCGTGGGCTGACTATAAGTCAGACAAGTGCGCATTAGCAACAACAACAGGAAAGACTTGCCAAAATCAAAATATTGAGACATAAACCTCAAATCGAAATATGAAAATTTAATTAAAAGCGTAAAACTATTAACAATTTCTGTACCTACAAAAGCAGAATCCTTGAATCTTTTTTTCCGGTCAACTGAAAGGGCTTTTAGGATAAAATAAATATCTGAAGATTTGAAAGCAGAAATCCTATTAAATATTTTGGGAGAGAAGGTCACTAATTTAATGGCATATGTGAAGGACGAAGGTATTAATTATTACGATAAAGTCTATAATTTTAAAGGAATTTCATCCAACTCCTCAAGAATGCTTAAATTATTTTCGCCTTGCTCAAAAATTGTCATCTGAGAATTTTGTACAATTCGTATCAAAGTTACGTGAAAAATTTTGAATATTATTATCAGTTGATAAAGGTAAAAGATTTTAAATCGTTATGCGATCTTATGCTTCGTAACAATATCTAGTGAACTTGATCGTGAATTAAAGACCCATAGAGCAGTTAAATAGGGAGAGACATTGTTCGAACCCAAACTTTTAGGTCGCGAATAGGATATTTATTTGTTATCAAAAGGTAAACAGAATCCCCTTTTTCAAAATCATTTTCAGGTAAAAGAGACGATGGAAATTATGTTAATAAATATCGTAATTTTAATTACAAAAATATTTTAATCTATATATATCTGAAGCAAAAATCAAACATATATTTTGTGTCAAACTAATCAAAACCACCCGTTACAAAATTGTTCTAATCTTAAAAGGTTTTCAGTAAATGAGCAGGCTGAAATTATTAAACAAAGTAATCTTTGTTTTAAATGATTTTCTTCTGGGTGTAATACAAAAACGTGCAGAGCCAGAAATTGTTTCTGTGGGAAGGCCCATCATCCTATGATTCATTTTCCTAAGCAAAATAAGGCTCTTTCGAAAATACAGAAAGTTCGCGCCACACAAACTCAATATAATTATTCAGTGTCAAGGTCAAGCCCAATACATAAGCCATCTGTGCTGTTACTCACTTGCAGTGTAAACGTTAGCTCTATTGACGAATAAAATTAAATAAAATAACGCGCATTTTATGCGATAATACACTCTTAGACAAAAAAAAACGACACACCGAGAAGATATAAAGCAAATTGGACACAAATTGATATGCATACAAGTTTCGACGGAAAATGCAAAATTTTACATTTTGGCTGCCAATGAATGAACGGTTGTCGCTACAACGCATCTGATCTGCGCAACTGGAAGGATATTTAAGAGGAGAAATTATGATACCAGGTCATAAATTCTTCACAAATTTCATTCCGTGTACTCTGGTAGACAATAACTATGCCTCGTATACAGGTGCGCGAATGATATGCACCAGATTTCAGAATTTGACAGAGGTCGTAGTAGTGG
>KK117879.1:21321-33055 GCA_000611955.2 Stegodyphus mimosarum | reverse complement strand
TTATCGGCGAATAGCTCGACATTTCAGCAGGAGCGATGCCACTATTAAACGATGCTGGCAGGAATGGGTGAACATCATGGCCGCACACAGCGTCAAGAAGGAAGCGGTAAGTCCAGAGAAACGACAGAACGTGAAGACCGAGCAATCGTCAGAGGGCACTCACAGCCCCAGATGCATCATTATCATTGATTCTACGTGCAACTAGTGCTTCAGTGACCGAAAGGCCCATTCATAGACGGCTCACAGAAAGGGGGCTGAGGTCACGGCGCCCCTTGCGCGGACTACCCTTGACCTCTGTACAACGTCAGGCCCGTTTGCAATGGTGTCGGGCTCATTCGCAGTGGAATTTCATTAACTGGAGTAGAATAGTCTTCAGTGATGAGTCCCGCTTTGAACTGAGCCCCGCTGACCAGCGAAGGCGAGTCTGGAGAGGCCCCAGACAGCGGTGTGATACCAACCTGACTGTCTTCCGGCAGACAGGCCGACAACTAGGAGTGATGGTCTGGGGTGCCATTTCATTTCATAGTAGGACCCCTTTGGTTGTCATCCGTAGCAACCTTAGAGCACAGCGGTACGTCGACGAATTTCTAAGGCCCGTTGGGTTGCCTTTCATGTCACGCCACCCTGGGCTTACATTTCAGCAAGATAATGCCCGTCCCCACACTGCACATATTTCTACTGCTTGCCTTAGTGCTTGCCGAGCATTACCGTGGCCAACAAGGTCGCCGGATCTCTCTCCTATTGAGCACGTTTGGAGCATTATGGGCAGGACCCTCCAACCACCTCAGGATGTTGACGATGTAACGCGCCAGTTGGACAGAATTTGGCACGATATCCCTCAGGAGGACATCCGCAACCTCTATCAATCGATGCCAAGCCGAATAACTGCTTGCATAAGGGCCAGAGATGAACAAATGCGTTGCTGACTTTTTCACTTTGTGAAGCTTTATCATTTCAACAAATCATCCAGTTTTTCTCAAACTGTAATCATTTGTTTTTCTGTACATGTACATCACTTCTACCGATTTTCGTTTCATTCGGATAACTCCTTCTTAGTGCGTTGTTTTTTTTTTGTCTAAGAGTGTAGTTTCAAAAGAATTTGTGCTATACTAAGTCCCTTGCAAATTGCTTAAAATTAAAGTCAATTAGAAAGGAATGGTTGTCAGTTTTTTTTTCCTTTGGCTCAACAAAGCCTACCGAGAAATTATATGAAGCAGTAGAATTAAAATTATCTTGTAGATATTATTCTAATCAGTGTATTTAAATTGAAGTGCTACTGGCCGATACTATTACAGCGCCGTCTGTTTCTGTTCCAAATGAAGAAGTACAAAATATTATGCAGTCCCGCGGATTAGTTTTAGCCGGCTGTTCTGAAAGTATATAAACACTGAAATAATAATTGGCGCAGATGTATTTTGGCCGATTATTGAAGCCTCTTTCGAAAAAATAAACCAAGAAATTATTTGCGTTCCAAGGATTTTCGAGTTTGCTTTACAGTGAATCAAGATGTTTACAAGCCTGCTAAGACTGCAGTTTCAGCGAATTTTTAATAACCGCTTCATATGTTCTAAGTATTGTGGTAGCTCGATTCTTTAGGAATCAAAGGAAAAGAAGAGTTAATGTAGTTGATTTGAAAGTTGAATTTGAGAAAAATTTAAAATTCGTGAATGAGAGATATAAAACTGATTTATTATGGAAGTTTAGCTACAGTGAATTAGGAAACAATTATTTTTTAAGCCAAAACGCGGCTTGGTGAGTTAGGAAAGGATTTTTTAAAAATGATTGATTTGCTAATTAAAATCAATTAGAAAGATTGAAGAAAATATTAGTATAATATAATAAATATTGCAAAGTTTCATCATCTTAACTGTATGCAGGGAAGAGTACAATAAGTTAACTCTGCGACGAAACAAAAATATTGGATTATAGGAGCTAAAGCAGCAGTAAGTAGAGAAGTAAGAAAGTGCTTTATCTGTGCCAGATTTTGCTCTGAGTTTTCGAAACAAATGATGGCTCACTTAACTTCTGCGAGGATGAATCCCGGAAGACCACTTCTTAGATCCGGTACTGATTTTTCAGGACCATTTTTGATCAGCCCTAGAAGTGGCAGAGGAGTTAAACCACTGAAAATGTACGTGTGTGTTTGCGTGCTTCACAACGAAAGTCGTCCATTTACAACTTCTTAGTGATCTTAGTGCTCAGGCATGTATTGCAACTCTAAAACAATTCATCGTTCTCCCAGCTGAAATATTCAGTGACTGTGGAACGAATTTTATCGCTGCAAAGAATTATTTAAAAGGGTGTACGACAGAGGCACTTGGTACTTACTTGACCAATGAGGGCGCTAATTGGACAATGGATGTTCCATTAGCCCCTCATTTTGGAGGCCTGTGGAAGGCAGCTGTTAAATCCATGAAGTTTCACATGAAACGTGTTATAGGATCCCAGATCCTCTCACAAGAAGAATTTTCAACTTGTCGGGTGGCGATTGAAGCAATACTTAACTCTGTTCTCTAGTGGCTGCTTCTGAGGACCTAAATGATATTTCTGTCATTACACCGGGTCACTTCATTATCGGTTCCGAGTGAAAAGGCGTTCCTGAACCTGATTTTACAAATGAGAAAATTCTCATCCCGAAACAGTAAAAATTAGTCATACATATTTCCCAATCGTTTTGGAAATTGTGGTCAAACGTCTACGTGACTCAGTTACAAGTGCGCAACAAGTGGAAACTCCCCTGTGGCGGATTTGCTTGTGAATGACTTGGTGCTAATCAAGGATGAAAACTTGCCGCCACTTATGTGGAAATAAGAACTGACAATAGAGTAATAGCAGTGAACTTGGAAACTATCTCAGGTGAAATGAAGAGACCAATCCATAAACTGGTCCAACTTTTCTGTGAATGACTGATTGACTTGATTTATTTCTTTCAGTTATTTTATGTTTTAGATTTACAATTGGTTTAATTTCTATTTAAGATGATGAAGAGGTCATGGGGGCCCAGTGTGTTACGACATACACTGCCCGCCGAAAGAGGGCGCTGTATCATTCTTCCTGTTTTCTGTATTATATATGTGTAGTGAGCAGGAATAAAGGTGTGTTCGAAATGGCGCTGTGAATTTTTAACTAAGTATGGACTTTGATTTCCGCCCCCTGTACAAAGAGGTGAACAGTTAGCAAGAGAGTTCTGAATTAAAAGCAGCAGAACTTATAAAGATGTTTCAAAACACTGAGTTTAAGAAAGAAATCTCAAGCTTTCAGAGGTATGGTAAGGTAACTCAAGATAGTAAGGTAAGAAGTATTTTTCCATTTTTAGACTAATATGAAATTTTATGCGCTTTTATTTATTTCGAGGCAGTTTAGCTAATTGTAAACTGAAGTTTGATGGGAAATTTCCAATAATCTTACCAAAAGTCATAAGTTTATTAAGTTAATTATTGCGACGTTTCATAAAAAATACATGCATATTAGCCCTCAAGGGCTTACTGTCTCTTGTTAGACAAAGGTTTTAGCCCATAAACGGGCGTAACATTTGCAGAAAAATAATATGTATGTAGTAATATGTATGTATAGTATGTAGTATGATTTATAGCAAAATGCCTTGTCAAAAACTTGAATGTCAACTTTCTCAAGAAAGAATGAACCCGAATTTTCCGTTCACGTGTGTCGCAGTTGATTTTTTTAACTTTATTTTATAAAATGCCCACATCAGATAAAGAGTCGCCTTAACAGGGTGCATGTGTGTATTTTCGTTTGCTCTCTTACTAAGGCTTGCCATCTCGATTTGGTAATGGGCCTTTCTAGTCAAGCATTTATTGCAACCTTAAAGCGTTTATTCAGCAGAAGAAAAAAATGTGCGCCCATATTTTCAGACAATGCAACCAATTTCATTGACAGTAACGCCGGAAGCGAATTAACCGGAGTTAAATAAACTTAATAGATTAGCCAGCAAATCAGAGAAGAATTAGACAATTATTTAGCGGGTGAGAATATTCATTGGTCCTTCATTCCCTCAAGAATAAAACGTCGCATGTAGACTTTGGGAGGCAGGTGTCAAAGACTGCTAAGTTTAATTCGAAACGCGTAATAAGAACTTTGAAACTAACATTTGACGAATTCTTTAAGGTAATTGCTAAAATTGAGGGGATCTTGAATTCTTGGTCTTTGTATTCTTGATCATCTAAACCAGAGGGCTTTGACGTCTTGACGGCCAGTTCCTGATAAGCAGACCCATCACTGTTATTGAAGAATCTAACATTTTAAGAGTTAATGATAAAAGATTAAAGACTTGGTAAAAATTCACTAAAGTCGTGCAAATTATTATTATTAATTATTATCAATCGGAGAATTACTGGAGGATAACTATTCAAGTACAATGGACTGGAGAACTAACTGGTTCTTTGAAAAAGAAAATTGGTACAATGGTAATTTTAAAGACCAATAACGTTCCCGTGTGTAACTGCGGCCTCTTGGCACAATTAGAGAGATATTTCTAGGTAGACGCCGTAAGGTGAAAGTAGTTTCAGTGAAAACAAAAAGTGGTATCCTCAAGAGATCCATTAATAAAGTTTGCGTCTTATCCATGCCAAAGAAAAACAAAAAATTTACCTTTGTAAATAATTATTGTGTTTCTTTATTGTAGCTAACCCCATAGTTTCAGTTTCTTATTATGCTGATGTTTACAATTATTTACCTGTATTTTATATTGTGACACTGTCTAAAATATTTCATTGCAAAGTTTACAGTTTTAAATGGAATTGTCATGTCAAGACGGGCGGTATGTTCCGTCTGCGCACGCGTCAAGAGCCACTTGGATAATTTTGTTAAGTGAAAATGTATATACTAAACTCTTTTAGAGAATTCATAGCTGCAAATGGTCATGAATGATGCAAAGCTAATGAAATAAAATTGTTAAAGATTAATTCTAGTCCATGTGTATAACTACAAAGGCACAATGGAGTAAAATCCATAGAAACTTACAATACAGCAGCCCCTTCGTCTGAAATAAAATCTGGGTTGAAGCCCCAGTGTTCAGCTGTCTTGACCCGCCGAACATTGCTGAGGTTATGTTGGTCGGACGCCATAATATTTCTGTGAGGTGTACGAACTGTTAAATTACTTGAACTGCTTAGTTTTTCGAAAAATAATTTGGGGCGATGATTAAGAGAATTGTTATTGTAAACTCTTTATCTTCAAAAAGCGAAGTTGTGTCAATATTGTAACGGTTTACCGGCAGCTTGTCGACTATTTTGTGTTTAATAATTTAACTTTAGTTTTAGCCCACCGTGAAAGGATAACTAAAATGCTATTTCTTTTAATCTCTGCGCATACGTGTGAAGTTTATTAATAGTTAAGGGCGATAACTGGCCAGCGTCCAAAAAGAATAGCTCTGCCTGAAGTACCGTTACGCAAGAATATCTGCAAGAATATTTTAATGCCAGATTTATAGTATGATAAGGAAAGCATATGAAAATACTAAGGCTTCAGTATGTTTCTAACATAAAAAATGTTTCGACCATGGAAAAGAAGCATGTTCGAGTTTCGAAAATGTTAAGAACCTGGCATATGTGTATATATACTAAGTCGGGCGCTGAAGGATCTATATTCTGTAATTCCCTCACGGCTTCATTTCGATGAAGTAGAAAGCAGTGTTTCCATTCGTTCGGCCTCGCGGCGACTGATTTATTTCCTTTCAAGAAAAAGCGCCTAATAAACTTCGGCGAAATGATATCGATTCGCAGAGGCCTCTCATAAAGAAATCAACAGGAATGAGGATCTTTTCAACTCCCGAGGAAAACGTGTTTTTCTGGAGGAAAACGTGGAGACTTAGCCTATGGAGTGGTACTGCTGTTTCAAAGATAGGGACGACAGTATTTAAGGCGATAGCCTTTCTTTTAAAAGCTTTAAAGATTTTAAAGGATTACAAACTTTTAAATTTGGTTTCTTTATGTTCAATAAATTGTATAACTACTGCTGCTGAGTCAACAAGTGATTATCATTAATTTTCATTCTAAAATCGACATTTTCTTTTGTCTTACAGAAAGTCTATCTAAACGATAATTGATCTGCCAAGACAGAAACGATTGCCAATTTTCAACTGGCACGGGTAATTCTTAATTTATATTGTACGATGTTTCATCAGTGACAAGTGCGGTTGTTCAAAACATGTAGATAGTCCATGACAAATCATTTTACAGCAAATGCAGGTAATATCTGACATGTCCAACAAGCAATAAGTACAATCACCTCAGGGCTTATAATTTTTCACCACATGCACATTTTTTTCAAGTAAACCTAAACTTTTCCCCAACAAATATAACTTCTGGCTTTGATTTTTCAATGATTATAGGTAACCTTTATGATTTTTACGAAAAGATTCTCCAGTTGCTGCTAAAGAAACGTTCGGTCGTTGAAAGCATTTTTTCTGAAATAAAACTGATGCTAGATAACATTAGCTATCTGTACGCGATCTATTGCGTACAGATAAATAACCTTATTTTAGACCCTTTTTCAAACAAATTTTCAGTAATTAGAGTTTGCGCTGCTTTAAGCATTTTAACGATATATGTAACTCCTGACTTACAGTTTTTCACCAAGTACAGGTAATAATTTCCAGAAAATAATCCCTTACTAATAATTTTTCAGAAAACTAATCCTTGACTGCGAGATTTCTAGCACAGGTAATCCTTGAATATATTATTTATCATCATATATAGGCGGCCTTAGGACGTTTCAATAAAAATCAATAGTCCCTGAAATATGTTTTTCAAGAAGTTCAAGTAGTCCCTTCCTTATATTTTTTTAATTATGGTTTCTCTATAAGTATAATAAACAGCCCTAGCAATATATAAAGTCACCGAAATAATGTTAAACGTAATTTTTAAACGTTGGATGTGTTAAATGAACCAAGACCTTGTCTCCATGTAGCTAAACACTTTTAAAAGGAAAGGTTTCAAAATGATATTTTCAAACTAGAGAAAAAACTTTTGTCGTAGGATATAAGCCAGAATAGGTAATAATTTCAGAAAATAACACTATAACCTGAAATTACTTTTGCAGCTGCTCTAAAATTACTGTTAAAACTTTGCTGAAGGTAATTCCTATAGGGATTATTTTATAGGGATTCTTATAGGGAAAATTTTCTATACATGAATGGGCTTCAAAATTTTTGAATTTAGGAATTTATAAATTTATAATTTGTTTACATATTTATTTTGCGGAATACCTACCATCCGCAGAAAAATAAATGTTAAAAAGACATTAGAAATCTACGAATATTGTTCTCACTTCTTATGGAAAACTAAAAGAAAATCATTAATTTGCTATAATTTTGCTCATGAAAAGATACCTGCTACGCATTATTTTAAAACAATAACAATAGAAATAGGAAATATCATTTAATATTATTTAACTAATAATTTTAGATGTTTAGTTTTGCGGTTCACGTGGTATTCAGAAATCCTTTCGAATACTGATTTTGACTTACACACCTAGAAGAGATTTATCGAACATTTAATTACAGTTCCGCAAAACACATTGCAAAAACCGATGCTACAAATTTTAAATCCAAAACTAGTTGAGTATAAAATTAAAAAGTGTAATAAAGCACTGTATCATGCTAACGGGGGAAAATGCCAGTAAGGGGCTATAAATTACGGTCAGAAATAGTTTATTTTTATTCTTTTATTTACTTATTCATTTCTTTATTTTATCCTATTCCGGACCTCTCTTCGGCCATTAATCTCTGTCAGGCAGCCCAGTAAAGTTTAGAAACAATCGAAAAGTCAACATCCATTTTATGAAGAATTACTGACTGCAAACTCGTTAAGAGCAAAGCAGTGGTAAAGGTAGTCATTAGTCTGCCAGTCACGTCAGACAGGCCAAATAATGGGCTGCTTACTGAAATCCGACAAGCCAATGGATACGTTTTTGAAAACAGTCATGACTAATGATAAGAAGAAAATTGGCCGTTCAGACAGATCTAAGCAGATTACGGAACTTAAGTCCTTAATAAGGAATCCCAGAACTCTTCCTTAGCAAATTCCACAAAGAGGTGTCTCCAAAATGCATTACTTTTGAACTTAAAAATTTCTTAGAGAGAAGAAGTAGGCAAGACACTAGACTTTCACCATTCGTTGTATAGGTATAATCCAATACCATTGATTGTACAACTGCGATGCAGTTTTGATGAAGAACACCCCGAAGAACTGAGCCGAGGATCTCCCATCGGTTTTTCCCAACCACTAAACCACTCGAAAGAACATTCGGTTCGCCAATAATTTAAGTGCCTCCTGGCCTTATAGACAGTATACACTTACAATACCTATGCTTTCTGCGAAATTTGAATTTGGGTCATTGGTATACAAACAAATGTCGCTGACCACTGTACTGATCAAATGACTATAGAAAAAGAAAACATCTAACTCCTAATTCCACGAATTCATTCGGGTCGAAAGAGTATTCTTATCCCAAATTACGGTGGTGTTGCATTTGCAGTCAAGAAGGGGAGATTGACGTTAAATGCGAATGGGAAAATAAACGTGTGCGTTAGGATCATAAGGGGAGATATATTGTAAAAGAAAAGTGTTTTAGGTCTCATTCAGCATCTGTTTATCAGGAATAAAACTTGAACTACAGAGTTTTCCTCTATTCTTCAGTGTAAGTCAGTAATGTGTAAAAGGATGTGCATGGTACCAGAATGGAGACAAATTATATAGGGTGTGCAACGTTTTGAAGTGCTCTTTTATGTATTATTAAACAGTTTAAATATTGCACTTTTTTGGATTATTAATACCGTATATCTCCTTATAATTGCAAATTAAATTATAATTATCAAATGAATTTAATGACTATATTGATTTGTGTATTAAGATTTCATTATTACATTATTTTCGTCTAGAAATTTCCTTCTTTCCCTGAGCATTACATGCATGTAAGTCACGAATGAAAAGCACTACTATAAATAAATAATCCGATCCAATTCCAGTTGAGCAGTACAAACTGTTTAAGGAAAGTATCCTAGTTTTTGAAAAACTTCTTATCATCTAACATGAAATTAATTACTTAATCATCTTAAGAAGGATTTTGTGCGCTTATTTGATTGAATATGGAAAAGCACATGAGGGTTGGCTAGGCATGATTTCATGGAGAACTTTTCAGGAAAAATAGGCTCATAGTTACATACCTTAAGGAAATCTACTAAAATGCTTACACACAGTGGTAGGCTGTAGGAGGGCTCGTTCAATCCATTTGTTAAATTTGCATCTAATTTTCAAGTGCCTCCTCTTTTTATTGGCTAGTTTATTCATTCAAAGGAAAATACATGCTATTCACTGACCTTCCCACGTTAGTCTGAATAACTTTTAAACCCAATGAACGGTATATTTCTGTGACAAGGAGAGCTGTCTGACTGTACAATCTATTTTACATTTAGTGGGCTTGTGCCCAGTAAGTTTATTCTCTATTTTATGCAATTTCTGCAATATTTTGTAATTCCTATATTTTTTATTTGAACTTAAACTTATTTTTTTAAAGAAATTATCTTTTTTTTCACAAATATTTGTATTTTCTATTTTTCTAAGAAGTGAAACATTTGATTAGATTCCGATACTTTGTTTCCATAAGATAAAGCACGAAACCTTTGTTAAAATTTTCATTGATCATTGTACAGTGTATTTCAGTGACCGTATTAATGTACCATTTTTTTTTGAGTCCATTCATCCGATCTGAAACTAGAAATGAATTATCAAATCGATCTTTCCATTCACTTGTCCTGTCGACTTGAATACAGTGAGCCTGAGTAAAGAGAGAAATATCTTTCGTAAATATAGAAGCCATTATAAACGCATTTCTAAATAATAATTTTAAAATATAATTTTAACAGCTGTTTGGAGCTGCTTTCAAAAGATTTATTAATTACAAATATAAATATATATAGTGAAAGTTGCCGAGGGAATAACATGTATGAATCTGTAATTACGAGAATAAGTATTTCTACCGTATCCAATAAAAGTTGAAAAATCTGGACACATAAACATTTTTTGTTCAACTAAATATTAGAATTTATTGACTATCAGCTTCTCATTGACTGTCGACATCTATTCTCATCAGCGAATGATAAAATCCTGGATTCAAATCCCATTCATTTTCTTTAATATGATTAATGAAATTTTACCTGAATTGTGAAGAATGTTTAAGGAGTTCGAGATTTTCTTGTTATCTATTAAACAATTTTAAGTATTTGAAAACATCGGAATTGTAATATAAGATTCTTACTGTCAAATTCACAAGTAAATTAAGTTCATCATATTCTACATTCACTTTCTGTGTGGGTGTTATTTGTCTTACAGTTTATCGTTCAATAATACATTTTCATTGTACAAAACCGCATTTATTCGAAGAATTCAATTTGTATGTTCACTTTCTCTATATAAAACTGGATGCAGAGAAGTTGTCAGGACTGAGTGTTCTGTGCATGTTTTTGGCAAACATCCTAAAGTAACTCTTTAAAGTCCTTAAGTTCTGATCTGAAACAGGGAGCTGAAAGCAGCTTTGTTCTAGTTGTAGATACTATGATATACGTGGTATAATAACTGCACTTGGAAGGGATTTAAAATCCTCTTTTATTAAATCAATATTATTTACAAATTACTTCCCAACTCGGGAGGGATACAGAAATTAAAAGACCACACTTGGGCCTAAATTAACAATCAGATAAATTTATACTAAAACTAAATAGAAATTTAATTAAACTTTGCTCACAGAGCTAATCGCGGAGTTGGCCTCTAACTAAATGGTGCGTAGCAGGAAATACTAATACTAGCGCACTTCAATTTATTTCAATAAGCAATCACGCAGTAAGCACTATGGCTTAGAAATTATCTGCTAGCTGGTCAGGCGAACGTCGAACAGAATGACCGTGATCTGAGACTAAAAGCTCTCTCACACTGAGAGCAAGCATCAATTGAGGCGCAACGCCAGGGTGCCTAGGCTAATGAGCCTTACCCCTACTGTAAACGTATATAATTTCCTAATCATATCGTTAAATAAACTGAGTGAATTGAAAGATGAGTACCTAACTACATAAGGTTTTTTTTTTTTTTTTTTTTTTTTACTGTGGGAAACTCTAAAGGAAAAGTATAAAGATATGCAGAGAAGTTGTCGAGCTGGTGAGATAACATATTTGAAATGACAAGAGAATAAAAAGTGCGAATCTTTTGGCATGTTAGAAAAACATAATTGAATAACATAATAACTCTAAGAAAAATAATAATAGAAAAATAAGAGAAAAATATTACACACAAATGATAACTTAGAACATTTCTAATTAAATCCAGAATATGCATGTTTATAATTCTTAAACAGGTGCCAGGTAAAGAATTGACATTGGTCGTACAAAGTTTACAGGGTCAGCAGCTTCGTAATCAGGAATATAAATATCCGGGTTACTAATTTTGGTTTGATTTACATGAAACTGCCTAGCTAGTCTACAATAAAAATTAAGAATGTGTTCGATGTTCAGTTCTAGATGAATTCTACTATTTCGGATGTACCATGGTGCATTTACTAGTTGCCTCAGCACACCATTCTGAGCAGTTTGCAATTTTTTGCGGTTGGAAAGACATGAATATGCCCAAACTGGGCAGGCATAACTTAATAGTGGACGCAAAATGGTTTTGTAAATGAGTAACTTATTGTCTATAGATAGAATACTATTCCGAGCAATTAAGGGAAA
>KK117879.1:0-15601 GCA_000611955.2 Stegodyphus mimosarum | reverse complement strand
GTATAATAACTGCACTTGGAAGGGATTTAAAATCCTCTTTTATTAAATCAATATTATTTACAAATTACTTCCCAACTCGGGAGGGATACAGAAAGTAAAAGACCACACTTGGGCCTAAATTAACAATCAGATAAATTTATACTAAAACTAAATAGAAATTTAATTAAACTTTGCTCACAGAGCAAATCGCGGAGTTGGCCTCTAACTAAATGGTGCGTAGCAGGAAATACTAATACTAGCGCACTTCAATTTATTTCAATAAGCAATCACGTAGTAAGCACTATGGCTTAGAAATTATCTGCTAGCTGGTCAGGCGAACGTCGAACAGAATGACCGTGATCTGAGACTAAAAGCTCTCTCGCACTGAGAGGTTTCTACCTCTGGTTTAAATAGTACTTGGCTCTACTTCAAATTAGCATAAGCTGAAAACGCGCGCTTCTTCTGACGGGAAGTTGAAACTGAGAAGAGATAGAAAGATTTAAATTAAAATAAAACTTTGTTAGTTTAACTAAAACCTTACAAAGTTAGATGTGTAAACAACCCCCACATTTTCTCAAGACTCCAAGTGAGATTATCCCTTTTTTTCAGCTTCCGCCTTGGAAAAAGGGGTTCGAAATTTATGACTTGACCGCATATAGGCAGCATTGCAAATTACATCCTCCTTTTCTCGAAACCCTAAAATAACATTCTTGTGCACACCCACGTTCTTTGAAGAATTACTTATTCTCTCAAGTACTACCCCGCACACATATTGTTCCCCTTATCATTTATGAGTTCAATATATCACTATTCAAAGCCTGGGAAAAATCTTCGAATTAATGAGTTCAAAAGATAGAGCGTAGCAATGTATCTTTCAGGTTTTCTCGTAAAGAAATGGGTACGCGTTATACGGCAAATATACCTAAAAATTAAAAAATATAGTTTGAAATTATAAGTGCGCGCTATACGCTGAGATATACGATACCTCATTGTAGAAGAAAAAGGTTAGCGGCATCCCAAGTTCCTTGCCGAATCCCGAGTTATGAAATCCAGAAGGAGCGAAAGCATTTATCACCTAAAAGGCATGAGAGAAGGCATTTATCACGCAGAAGGCAAACCAAACTAAAGACAACCAGATTGGCGACATCTGGCTCAAGCAATACGCCGTAATAAACAAAACGCTGAGTGGGGCGTGATAACAAAGCGCAAAACAAAGCGCTAGTAAAAGGGCTAAGTGGTACAGCTTTAACGGAAAGTACTAAATATTTACGAAACAAAAGATATGGATTTATGAAATTTAGTAAAATTTTAGTTTATCAGTTTCTGAAAATGGGATTTTTAAGAATATTTTTATGAAGGTTTCCTGAGAATATTATAATTTCTGAAGGGTTAAGGACTGACTAACCAATTTTATTGAAGGAAACGAAAATAATTTTCAAACGTCCAGCAACATGAACTAGTGAAGAAGGAATATGTACTTTAAAGGCATTGCCAGAATAACGAATTCGAGAAGTTCTTACTTCTTGAGACGGGCTCTGACAATAAAAATAATACAACTCGTATCGATCTGAAACCGTGTACGAAAAAAAAAGGATAAAAAGCAAAAGAATTGTGAGAAGAGAAACGGTATCCGAACATATTATCCTCGCAGCCATCTACTTCACGCAATAAATATTTATATATCGCCTAAAAAACAATACTTCTCCAACCAGTAGAAAAAACAACTCGTTTGCCTCGCCCTATCTGATTTTATACACCCTCTGCAGGATGGTTTACGGGATGCAAACTTTCGATATTCTTCACAATGCATTCTTTTCGATCGATAACTCACGTGCCTGTTTTGCTTCTGGAAAATGCCTTATCACCTTTAAAAAAAAACATTTTTTTTAATAAACAAAGGTCGTATCTTTCGAAAGTTTTTCGATACTTTATTTTTTTCACTTTTTTTAAACACCGTAATTCGGAATTATTTTTTCATGCTGCGTTGATGGGTAGCCTTCTGCTTTTTGATGGGGCGTGAGACAGAAAAGAAAGACGCATAAATGAATTTCGTACAACGTAATAAATCAACAACATCGCAAGGCGTATTTCTTCATTTAACGGTGGAATATCATTTTTTCACCGAACCAATATGGCTGTAAATAAACACTCTTGTTTTTCTTGTTTGCCATTTGGCGAATATTGCAAAAAAGACTAAAAACGATGTTGCTGCTTTTTTTTCTAACAATGATGTTTTTCGGTCGTTTGTATCACTGTTAACAGAGCTTATACCCTCACTTTGATTGAAAGTGACGGTGTATTCACATGCAAGATTTTCAAAATAAACTCACATGCACGAAATGTTAATCTAGAAGACATATTAGTTTCAAATTATCTCACAAATTATAACAATATATTATTTACCAGTGAAACAAAATCAGTTATTCAAAGATCGATATATAACTTTACTTTAGCAATGAAGTTAGCAAAATCTTTCCATTTTTTTCCGGCGAGGGGCCTATTACGCTACGATAACTTGGAATGTATCTACTACGTTATTTGAGAAATTACTCCATTCCAAGAGATAAAAGATTTATATTGTAACTTATATTCACCTAATAAAATAGTTAGTCTCAGAATATTACTATTTGACAAATAATTTATCTTTAAAATTTTAGCTGTAATTGCTTAACAAATGAACAGTTTAAAACAATGAACTGTCTTCTTAATAATTAATACTTCATTTCATTTTTGAACTCGTATTAGTACTGTTTTTCTTATTCTGTACCAGATTATAATATCAGTGAAGTTTTCCTTTTTATGTATGTATTTAATATATTAGTACCGTACATCTAAATGCATAGCGCATAATATTCTGACACCATTTTCTTGATTGTGTTAAGTACTCCGTTGCGTATTAGCAACACATATCGATGCCGTTTTCCTGATTAAATTTTAATCTTTTCCCCATGCAATAATTCCCGTGCACTTGATAAAAGCCTGCAACGTCATGCCAGATCAGAATTCAAGTAACGAGAATGAAACTATCAAAACTCACAATGCAAATAACCATTTTTACTAAATGAGTAGCGGTTTCCAGGTATTGTATAGCTGTTATGGAACTACTTTTGGATCCCAAGAGTTAAGTAGGAAAGTAATCTTAATAGTAAATTTGCTATACTACAGGAACGGTTCATCACAAAAGCTTACGAGTTAGCACATTTAACACGTTCACTAGATATGCATCACCGGTGGGTCATGATCGAGTCTTCTATCAGGCGACGTGCATCACTGGTGGGTCACGACTGAGCATTCGATCAGACGCTGCGTACCATTAAAAATGTAGTAAAAAAAATTGCCATATTGTTTAAAATTTTAATAATGGAAACATAAAGTATATTGATTGAAAAATACGTAGGATTTACTTTATTTTATCTCAACATTATAAACATAATTTATAAAACAAAAATTTATAAAGTATTTATCCCGCCTTCTTAGTATGTCTTCGTGGTGTAATGGTAAGCACACTCGGCGCGTATTCGAGAGGTCCGAGTCTCGAAGAGGGTATTGCTCATTTGACATGTCTCTCCAGCTTCGGAAAAACCTGATGTCTCGTAGCGCCTGAACTAAAAAAGAATGGTGGATGATGATTTTCTACCACCAGGATTTGGCGATTGGGTCCCCTAATCCCCAGTTGCCCTCTAAAAGGGGTGGTATATAAGATATTTATCCCGTCCTCTTAACATGCCTTCGTGGTTTAATGGCTTCTTCACTCTCGGCGCGTATTCGAGAGGTCGGAGATTCGAGTCCCGGCGAGGGCTTTGCTCTTTTTTCATGACTCCTGCTTCAAAAAAACCTAATGTCTCTACAAAATTAGGATTAAAAGCATAATAATTTGATATTATAAACTTAACACAATTGTTTATTTATGTCGACACAATTTTTAAAGCATTTTAAACAGAGTGCTAGCTAGCCCTTAAAACAATTATAATACTTCGTTACTTTGTATAGTTTTCTTTTCTCTATTGCCTGCCTTTCCTTTTATATAAACATTTGTAATATTCTTTACATCCTCGTACTGTTTTTCTTTGAGTACCTTTGCACGAATAAGGAAACCATGACCTTTTTTTGACGGTTTTTACTTTCCAGTTGCCATTTTTTTGCTGTAGTATTATTGGTCAAATTGTGACCAATAAAATTTTTCTCTAAATTACTAGGCGAATAGTTACGCATACAGTGTCTGAATAAGCGATAATACCATGCCACCCGTTGAAGCGAAGCATAAAATCGAGCGCCGTCTCACAGCGAAAAACATGAATAACGGCGCCGGCGTGCACGTGTTAGATATGTCCCAACCAGTACTACAAACTCTCTAGTATCAATACTATTTGCTTTTTAGCTGCGTTAGAGTAAAAGGAGCCGTGGTCGAAAACTGAATACCCGTACGTTTTGCGCTATAATTTTGCACACGTGTTCTGTGATGATCAGTATTTACAGAAAATAATTTCTGTGTTGGGGAAGGATTTTCCTCATCGTACAACAAAATTTAGGCGGTACAGAGAGTTTGAAACAGAAACTTTTATCTTCCAAGGGTTAGATCGACTGTTCTTGCCTGTGACTGAGGGAAATATTGTTGCAGTACGGAAAATGCTTGAAACAGGAATACTGTGACCTAACCTGCCGTTGGCTGTTCAAGCACCAGCAGTTCTACTGTTTTAGGATATCAGCTTCAGTTTAAAAAGCTTTATACCCTTTGGGTGCTGCATAAGTTGACTAATATCCTGTTTCATGGTACTGTAAAATGCCGCAAAAGTTTAAAAATCGGAAATCTTTGTGACAACAGTACTGTGGCAAGTGACGAAACTCGGCTGCTCTATAATGAAGTCCGGGCCAAAGCTCAAAACGAAGTGTGGGTATTCGAAGATGAGATCCACGTGATTGTTCGAAATCCATATCGCTGGAGAAGAAAATAATGATCGTATTTTTTAATGTGAGAGAAGAATTAGGGCAGGTTGTGGTGGAAACTCATAAAAGAGTCGTAGAGAAATAACGTACCAAGGAATGCCTGCGTAAAGTTGTCGAAGCTATCAAGAAGTTGCTCTTAAACTCAAGGATGATCACATAGTTTCTGCATCACTATAATGCTCCAGAGCATCGCTCTAAAGTATGCTTCTAGTATGTGACCACCACTGGAGCAAACCTTACATTTCCCTCCCTACGGTCCTTATCTCGCTCCACCGACTTCAAGCTGGTTCCCCAGGAGAAGAAGATTCAGACTAGAAAGAAGGAGTAATGATGAACTCATGAACTACTATGGGCTACTACTAGGGATGAGTTGTCCATATTTCCAATGAAACATGGTCTCTGAACTCTGGTTTCGGAAGCTGAAGAAGTCCATAATATGCAGAGGAAATTATTTTGAAAAATTATAAATAATAAAATCGCACTGGAAAACTTTCTTGCTACCCTGTTCTCATATCTTCGCTTTCTTAATGGTACTTCGAAATGGATTACTTTCTAAATATCGAAGATTTATCGCTCTAAAAGGAGCTTACACAGATACAAATGCCGCAAACGTTATTTGACTACTTCTTGTGACTTGCAAGTAAAACAAGAATTTACAAAACTAAAGAGTACATTATTTACCTACAGTTCCATGTAATAATGTGTTTGGAGTAGTAATATAAAGAATCAAATATTCTAAAACGAGACACCTGATTTTTTCCGTAGCTAGAAGGAGGTACTTAATAACATCGAATGGCAAAAGGAATCGGTATGGATTTTGACTAATGTTACTTCTTTTGGAACATATTAACACTAGCATTTATGACAACAAGACGACTCAACTGAATTTAATTTTCGTTAGCTTTTAAAATATCTTGTGTATGCTTTAATTTACGTAATATTTTGGTCTGGGTGACTATATATTGCGCATCTACAATGATTTAGGATTAAGAATATCCGGAATCGAAAGCTGAAGAAAATAGCATTCTTATTTCTCAGTCCTTAGTGCATAATCTTTGTTAAGTCTTTACAAAACTTGAGGGCCTACTAGCGGCCAAGCGGTAAAGTTGCTGAACACTTATAGCTCAAACCGGGTTCAAAACCAAATGAACGGGCTTGCTGCATGGGCGTTTCGTGGTTTTACCCCCGTGTAAAGTGGGCACCGGCCAGGTTTCCATAGAACGTCCTCCACGAAGACATCCCTCCTCTTAGGCAGACAGACCTTTTGTGCTTTGGCATAATCAAATAAATTAAATCAAACAAAACTTCGCGCGTTCGATATACTTTGTTGACTCCTTCTCAAAACTCAGCTCTTGAATTATTGGTCAGTCTTTGATTTTGGTTTTCTGAACCTTCCCAGTATCAGACATTCAGAATATCTTTTAATATTATGATATTGGAGATAAAATTTCATTTTAGAAAAGAAAGAGTTGTCTGCGGTTGTTGACGATGGTGAAGAGAGTGGATGGTTGAGAATTGTCACTTTTTTCTTTACTGGAGCCGCTTGATTAGAATACGATTTTGTGATGGGGCTTTACCGTGCAGCAAAAACTAATTACACTACTGAATTTGTTTCAGACATAACAAGCCCAGTTTTCTTCAGAAAACTCTAGCCTCTTTATAAAATACGAAGTTTACTGCCAGTTCCTCAGAAATAAATTCCTTGTATATTACCTTTTTTTAATCAGAAGTGTTCACCAACATAGTTTTTAATTGATATTTCTGAAACCGAAGTTTCTGCGGTGCAATGCACTTTCTTCAACCCAAACAGATGATTACTATTTTATCCCGAGAAACGAAACAGAAAATGTTATCTCCAGTCATACTTTATTTGAAAAAAAAATCTGATGTGTAAGCCACATGACTTCCTTGTATAGAATATTAAATTATACGCATTTTCCCCAGCATTTCATTTAAACTTATTTCCTTGAATTTCATTAGAGATTTCTCATTCAATTAATTCAGATCTCACTTCGCGACAAGGCAAAAATACATAAAAATTCAAAATGTTTTCGTAAAAAATTGATAGATATAGAAAAACATAAAACACCAAATACAGGTAAAACAATTTTTACAATTAAAATTACAGTTTCTACGCAAAAACAAGCAATTCGGCTAGCAGGCAAGAAGGCAGATTTTTCGGTGCACAAAGTTAAAAGTTTCGTTTTCGCCCCACGCGGCACAAAGACACTGAATATTGTTATGTATTACTTATTTCAGTTGTGATTTAAGTTGTTTAAAGGTAATGATTTAATTTATTTTGTTTCAGACTTAAAGTTTAATTTAAGTTTTAATTTCTATTATGCCCCCTTTTCTGCTAAATTTGGGATCCATATTTTCTGACTTTGGTGGTCGTTTTGGTGTTGTGGAGAATATATAAAAATTTTCATACTTGATTATTGTATTTTAACTGAAGTAATTTTTATTTCCTTACTATGGTGGTCGTGTTTGGTGTCGGAATAAACCCAAGAAAATTATCTGTGAAATTATTATATTTTTATTTAAGTACTTATCAGTATTGAAGTTAATTTGTTGTAAAATCAATAATTAACACTTATCCCTTCAAAACTTTCAAATTCAGTCCGTTGCCCTTCCAAATAGATTTATTGACTTGTTTTCGATTTCTTCGCCCGCTAGACGGTAGTCTGTGAAACCTCTGTCAACATTAGTAAAAATTGCACCCTGCGGAGAGGCTAGTTTCTACATTACTAACTCTGCCGCAGGGTCAGGGGGGCGGGTTGTTTTTGCTTACTCGCAGGCTTTTCCTATGCTGGAATGGGACCCCTCGACGAGGCTAGCAGCGATGTTCGCCAATTGAGGAAGCTCTTTCTATGGGGAGTTGCACCTTCCTGCGTGTTTTTCCCTTGGGGTTGCCGGGCTGTTGGCGGTTTTCCTACCATCAAAAATCGCCAATCGAGCGGTCTTGGCGTTTTGAGTAAAAAGGCTTGGGAGCTGACGAGGAGGACGGACGGAAGACTGACATGCAGCCATTTTGACGGAAGGAGACGGAGCTGAAAGCGTCAGCGTTATCAGAGAAACATCGATGTCGGAAGAAATAGACGAGAGAAGGATACTATGGAGGGCGACGAAAATGTCTAAGTTTATTCACAACTAATCACTTCTTTTTTTTCTCTCTTTAGAAAAAAACCAGCCTACCATATCTACAATGTATTTCTCCAAGTCAACTTCAATGTTTGGAACGTCAAATTGTGTAGCGCATGTGATGTTGGCCGAAGTTTGTTTGTCGTCTGTATCTACATTGTTAAATTCCCTGTTTGGATGGGTATGAGCTTTCTTTTTATATTTTCCACTCCACCGCCACCCATGTAAGATTCTGTATTAATTCAAAATATCTTAATAAATTCTATGTTTAATTTTAACTTTCTTGTAATGTTTCCACTTTAAGTTAGAACACTGGACCGGTCTACATATTTCACAACGCATTAAATTTAATTATTCTGTTGGAGCTCTTAGTCACTATTTACGATTGACATGAACACCTATTTTACAGTATATATTGTGTTTATCATGTTGTCACAAACTTTAAACATTCATGTTATTGAGAATTGTTTATCCAAATATTGACTTATCATTTGGTATTGAACTTAAAACCTATACACAAACTCTTAAGAACTAAAAGCTCCAACAAGAAAATGGTGCCGTGACCTCGCGAATTTTGTTATATGCAATTTGTATTTTATGTTGTATTTGGTATGCACAAAAAAGGTGCCATGTATTCTAATTTATCATTTTTGGTCCAGTGTAATTTTTAAAATTGCTTTTGCTAAGAGTGGTGGCAGTGTTATTATTAATTACTGGTAATATTTTCTTTATGTTGATAATTGATATGAATGATATTTCATAGTATAATATTTTTATGAGTACTGTTAAAAGTGCTGTTAATTGTGTAATTAAGCTACACTATTTGCTTATATATATTTTGCTGTACTGTTTACCAGTGTTACATTATTTACACAAAATTGGTAGTTTATTTACACAAAATTAGTAGTATTGTATTATATTGTGTTACACATTTATGAGTTAAATTGGTTAATATGCCTACTAAAAGGAAGAGTTTAACTCCAGCGGCAACTAGAATGCCTGTAATTAACCGTTTAACTGGGGGTCGGAATCCTCAGCCAACTGCAAATAGAATCTCAGTTTTTGGGGCTGATCCTTTGGTGTCAATTCCCACTTTTACTGGGGCAGAAGGTACTACTCAACTTAATGATTTTCTTGACAGAGTCAATTTAGTTGCAGCACATGTAGGCTGGGCTGACTCTGATAAGTTGACTGCTATTCGTGTGAAATTAGATGGAGAAGCTGCTGCGTTTATTCGCAATAACCCTCGTCTCAAGAATGAGACTAAGTTGGAAATTGTGGTTGAGGCTTTAAAGGACAGATTTGCTACTGTTCAAAATTTACATGCTAATATTAGAGCATTAATTCAAGCCTTTCAGAAGCCTAGAGAAAGTGTTAGGCAGTTTGCTGCTAGAATAGAGGCACTCTCTTGTAAAACAGTACCTGTCGATAAAGTGGAAGATCCCACTGTGGAAAGTCAGAGACTTGATTTACTCTTGTCTGTTTTTCTTGAGGGCCTTCATTTACATTTGAGGCGACTGTTATTACCACAGAACCACAAAACATATGTAGCAGCTAAGAAACATGCTATAGCAGAAGAAGAAGTTTGGTTTAAAACCCATGCAGATGAGCTTAATAATGTTCACTCTGTAGAAGTGAATGCAGTTTCCACTCCAGGTGTTACAGTTAAGGCTGCACAGGCTAATAGTTCCAAAGATGAACTCACAGCAGCAATTAAAGCACAACAGGAAAACATTGTTACTTTAACTAACATGTTAGGAAACTTGCAAACTCAAGTACAATCATTGATGTCTAAGTCTACAGCTAAGAGTAGACAGGTTGGTCCTCGTTGTTATAGATGTAATAGGTTAGGCCACTTAGCGAGGAATTGTATGGTAAATCTATCTCAGGGTACTAACAACAATGTTAGAACTAGACAGTATGGTAATGCTCGACAGCTAGGAAATGCTAGTGTAACTCCCAACGCACACCAGGTTGCAGGGCAGGTTAATTCGAGGAACACTACTCAGTTAAATCCTCAGGCTCCAGTTTTTAACCAGAATTTAAACTAGTAAGGGGTAGGGAGAGCAATTCCTTCAGTTCATCCCATGAAGCCCTTTTGAAGGTACCATCAGTGTATTCAGTTTCTTTAGGTGAAGCACCTCTTCCTATAGTAAATGGCTCAATTTTGGGTAATAAACTCAAATTTTTATTAGATTCAGGAGCTACTGTAAATTTACTAAATGCTAGGTATATGAAATGTTTTGGCAAGAAAGTAAAAATTGAAACATGTGAAACTTATTTAAAAGGCATTTCAAGCAACAAAGTGTTAGTTAGGGAAAAAGTTTTGTTACCTGTCAAATTTCAGGATCAGATTTTTCAAACTGAATTTCTTATTATTGATAGTTTATCTGATCAATATGGTGCACTTTTAGGAACACACTTTTTAAGTCTAAACAAACTTTGTATTGATTTCAGTTCATCAAATTTGATAGGTCCACACATATTGGTGCCTTTGCACCTTCACATGTCTGCGCCAAGTGCTGATGCTTCAATTAATTGCATGTCACCAAATAACTCGACTAATGATATCTTTTGCTATTCTGTGAAAAAGCATAAACTTCCTCCTTTCTCTGAAAATATTCTAAAAGTTTCAACTTCCCTTTTACCTTTTTCTCAACCTTCTGTACTTATTGAACCTCTTCCTCACCATCAGCACGCCAAATTCAGTGTAGCACGTTCAGTGAATAGTAAACAACGTTCAAATGAATTTTTTATTAAAGTGGCAAATTTCTCTCCTGATATTGTACACATTAACAAAGGTATGAAACTAGCCACCTTGGCTCCTGTTAATGTTAAAACACCTGATATTCAGCCAGTATTTTCTACGAGTCTTGAGACTGGTGAGCAGTTTGAACCCTGGGGAGGTCAGTTTGACTTAAGTCATTTACCTGAACAACAGAGACATGAACTTATGATTCTTTTAGATCAGTACAAAAACATTTTTGCTTCTTCTGTCACTGAACTTACTGGTTGTGATACAATTTTACACAACATTAATTTAAAAGACAACATTCCTGTCAGACAGAAACCTTACAGAGTTCCTTATCATTTAAGGCAAGAATTAGATAAGCAGATTGCTGAGCTGTTAGAGGCAAAAATTATTGAAGAAAGTGATAGTGCATATTCTGCTCCTGTGATTTTAGTTAGAAAGCAAGATGGGAGTTATCGTTTAGTAACAGATTTTAGGAAATTGAATGAGAAAACAGTTGAGGATAGTTTTCCATTACCTAACATGATAGAATTGATTGAAGGTTTAGGGAATGCTACTTATTTTTCCACATTAGATTTAACTTCAGGTTTCTTTCAAATGAAAATACACCCTGATGATATTTATAAAAGTGGTTTCACTACTCCTTCTGGACATTATCATTGGACACGAGTCCCATTCGGGATGCGTAATGCGCCCAGTTCCTTTCAGAGACTGATGTCAATAGTTTTGGCAAATCTATCGCCTTTACAGATAGGCATTTATATAGATGATATAGTGATAGCTTCAAATACTTTCGAGGAACATTTAAGCAAATTAAAAATTGTATTTGATAGACTTACTGCACACAACTTAAAACTGAAACCTTCTAAATGCAATTTTCTCAGAGACCAAATTACATATCTAGGTTATAAAGTATCTCAAGGTAAAGTGCAGCCTGATGATAAAAACCTTAAGGTTATCAGTAGTTTTCAGGTGCCTAAAAATAGAAAGGAAGTTAGAAGATTTTTAGGTCTGGTAGGATTTTATCGTAGATTTATTCAAAATTTTGCTCACAAAGCCTTACCTTTAACTGAACTGACTAAAGATAAAGTAACCTTTAAATGGACTGATGAGGCTCAACAGGCTTTCGACAACTTAAAAGCTGAACTTTTAACTCAGCCTATTTTGGCTTTACCAGATTTTACAAAACCCTTCGCTTTGTGTACTGACGCTTCAAATTATGCTCTAGGAGCCATTTTAGGTCAGGAGGATGAGAATAAATTTTTACACCCTATCTGTTTTGCCAGTAGAAAACTAAAGGGTCCTGAAATTAATTATAGCACTGTGGAGAAGGAAGCTTTGGCTGTTGTATGGGCTACTGCTCATTTTAGGCAATATCTTTTAGGCAAAAGTTTTACAGTTTATTGTGATCAGGCTTCACTTTCCCATGTATTAAAGTTAAAAGATCCAACATCTAGGATTGCTCGCTGGATAATGGGGTTGTCTCAGTATGACTACAAAATTGTTCATAAACCAGGAAAATTAAATTCCACTGCTGATTATTTATCCAGATCTGTAAATGTGGCTGAACAAGTACAAACTTCTACCACCCCTGATCTTTTACACACCATTAAAGAACAACAAGCTCTTGATCCTTATTGTATGCAAATAAAAGAAGATTTAGAGAATAATAGAATTCCAAAACCTCCTTCACAGATCTTCTTCATTGAAAATGATACCTTGTATTGTAAATTTAAAAATCCTAAGGCTCGTTGGCAAAAACAAAACAGAATAGTGTTACCTAAAACATTAGTTCCAAAAATTCTGCAACAAAATCATGATTCACTTGTAGCTGCTCATTCTGGTTTTCATAGAACCCTTCATAGAATTCAGAAAGCATTCTTTTGGAAAAACATGCATAAGCAAATTCTTAATTATGTGAAATCTTGTCATTCTTGTATACAGAAACGTGGTTTTAAGGCATCACACAAAGCTTCATTAATGAGAGTTCCAATAGCAAATAGACCTATTGAACGTATAGCCATGGACATTGTAGGCCCTCTGCCCATGACACTTTCTGGACATAAATATATATTGGTTATTACAGACTATTTCACGAGATGGCCAGAGGCTTATGCTTTACAAAATTGTTCATCTGAAACCATAATTGAGAAACTTGAGCTGTTTATTGCTTCTCATGGGGTACCACAACATATAATCACAGACAGAGGTACCAATTTTATATCACAGGCTATTAATGAAGTTTATCAGAAATTAGGAATTTGTAAACACACCACTACAAGTTATCATCCACAATCAGATGGTGTCGTAGAAAGATTAAATGCAACTCTTATTAATTCATTAAGTCACTTGGTTTCTGAAACTCAAGAAGATTGGGACAGGCATTTACCGTTTGCTTTATTAGCACATAGAACTGGAAAGCATCAGGCATTAGATGAGTGCCCAGCGTTTCTCTTGTATGGCCGAGATTTAACGTTACCAGTGGATATGTTGACTCAGTCTAAATTTAAGACTTATGATGATACTAAAACTTATGCGAAAGATTTACTTGTCAGACTGCAAAAATCATTTCAGGTAGTTAAGACAAATTTAACTACTGCAGCTGAGAAACAAGAAACTACTAGAGAGTCAAAAGCTTATCATAAGGACATACAGCTAGGTGATACAGTTTACTTATACACTCCTGTAGTACAGCCAGGAACGGCTAGGAAGCTGTGTAAATTTAACAAGGGTCCTTACCGAGTTGTTGAGAAGTTATCAAAGGTTAACTTCAGGATAGAGTTAGTGACTAAACCACACACACGACAGGTGGTACATGTTGATCGTTTAACCAAGGTGCCAGCAAGAATTATATTTCCTACTTTAGAGATCTCTGATCAAGATCGTTCTTCTGCTGGTCAACCTAGTGACACTACTACACAATTGCCTTACAATTTAAGGCCCAGAGATGCTCATGGATTTGTAACGAGTAATTGAACTTTATACTGTTGTACATATTGGTAGGGTAGGAAAGTTTCTGCCTTAATTGAAGTTCTAGATTTTGTAACAGTTCTTATTTAGTTTTGTTTGTTTATTTCTTTTGTTGCGCTGCGTGACTTGTTTTGTTGACTTGGGTTGTTTGACCTTATCTAGTTCATGTTTTGTCAGGAATTGCAACCTACTGCTCTTTATATCCTGGTTTGTTTTTCTTTGAGAGCTTAGTGGCTGGTCCACTTTGTTTTTCCTTCACGTTAATGTTTCGAAATTGTTTGTTTACCTTACTAAGGGACGCCTTAGTGTCTTTCGGCTTATTATTTTTGAGTAGTTGGTTGTTATTTCTTGCTCACACGTGTATATTGTGTTTTGGTCGATTACACTTGCCTACTTATTTAGTTTTATCATTTGTGGGCTTGTTGAATAACCTAAGTTCAACTGTTAGTTAAGTTACGTTACTTACAGTGGTAGTTTTCACTTATGTATTGGGGTGTTGCTTTGATTTAAGAAGACGTTTGTATCTCGTTTCGGGTAGAATTTTTGTCTTGTGTTTTTATTTAGTTTTGCTTCACCTTTTGAGGTAAGGTGAAGGTAGTTTGCACTCAGGTGATTGTTCAATTTCTTGTTATTGAAGGCCTGTTTTGAGTAACACGCCTCTGCTCGTGTTAGAGCTCTGTTCTTTTGGAGTGTTTATTTGTAAGTTTTATTGTATTGCTCGTGTTTTTGTGTTATATTTTTTTTTGGATTAGAGTTGATTGTTGGTTTACATTTCTCAGGCTTAAGCTTAGTTTGGAAGTGTTTTATTTTGTTGTAAGTAGTATTGTGGATTCTGATTCTGAGTTTCCGGTGGTAGGGTTATTATTTTGTTTTACTTAAAAGTTAATTGGTAAAAATCCTTTTTGTATTTAGTATTCTTTCGTCAGTTTAACAGCTGGCTCTGGTTCAAGTAATGAGTAATTTCTGCCATTGTCACCACTGCTTAGGTTTAACTTTTTATGTGTTTTGTAAAGTCAGAGGTTATTGATTCTTTTCGAAAAATTTTGGTAAACCAAAATTTTTCTTTTCGGAACGGGGGAGGATTGTTATGTATTACTTATTTCAGTTGTGATTTAAATTGTTTTAAAGGTAATGTTTTAACTTATTTTGCTTCAGACTTAAAGTTTAATTTGTTTTAATTTTTGTAGTTGAACTTAAGTTTCTTTGGTTTGTTTAAAAGTAATTGTAGTCATTTAATTTGTTCTCTTGACAGTTTTGGTTAACGCTGATTTTAAGTTGCTTGTGTAATTAATTTTTCTTCTTTACTTTTGGTTGGTTAACTATTTAAATTCTGTTTAGTTAATTATTATTTTTCTTAACTTTGGTTGTTAATGTTAATCTCTTGATAAGTTGATCCTTAAGGTCAATCTTTTTAAAGTTGTTACACAAGTTGGTGTTTAAAGTTAATTTAGGTTTTAATTTCTTTTATGCCCCCTTTTCTGCTAAATTTGGGATCCATATTTTCTGACTTTGGTGGTCGTTTTGGTGTTGTGGAGAATATATAAAAATTTTCATACTTGATTATTGTATTTTAACTGAAGTAATTTTTATTTCCTTACTATGGTGGTCGTGTTTGGTGTCGGAATAAACCCAAGAAAATTATCTGTGAAATTATTATATTTTTATTTAAGTACTTATCAGTATTGAAGTTAATTTGTTGTAAATTCTATAATTAACTCTTATAACTTCAAAACTTTCAAATTCAGTCCGTTACCCTTCCAAATAGATTTATTGCCTTGTTTTCGATTTCTTCGCCCGCTAGACGGTAGTCTGTGA